>JAQNCA010000018.1:7514773-7566032 GCA_029783725.1 Acanthurus tractus
GGTCCTACTTATCCCAAATAGCGAGGAGAAATAAAAAAAGCACACCAAATAAAAGCTCAGGTCTCAGGAGGTTAATAACGATTGGCACCACTGTAATATAGTTTTATACAGAATAGTACCAACTGCGGCAAGAGGATAGATCTTGAGTTTGGGGATACCCTGACTTTTTCTGTTGCACCACCCAGAGGTTAAAGTATTTGATAAATTTGGACAAAATCTGGCTTAATTCCTCATGAATTCCAGAAGGTAAATCCTACTGACAAATACTGACCCATTGATCCTTTGACCTTGGCTTGACTCCTCACCCCAAGTCTCCCCAAGAGGTTGACATTTGAGGTTTCGGGTGGAATTTTGCCACAACTATTAGACTGATTCATGTTTTTTAGGATGAATTAAATTATAAGGTATCACCATCAAGTCCTCTTAAATGTTCCAATGCTTTAGTTAATAACCAAATATTTGTATTATGAGGGAAGATTGGTATTATGGTTTTATGTGGATTCTACCATTGGATTTGGTTAGCAGCCATTTAGTAACCATTTAGCAATATACCTGCTGAAATTTATGTAAGAACAGTCATTGAGGGTGTGTTAGCATTTAGCTAAAAGCACCACTGTGTTTTAATGTAGTCTCACACAGTTCAGAGACTCTGAGACGTGAGGATTGAGACTCATGGTCTTTTGTCATTTGATTTTTCTGTGTTGTTTTTTGCTCTATTGAAGGTTCTAAAACAAAGTGGATTGACAAGAACAAAAGGGAAGTACAACCCCGTCACACATGCACACACTAAGTTCCTTAATGCTGATTGGAACAATGGCACTGGCAGTGGCTTAAAAACAAATCACAAATCCAATGGTGAGCACCCAAAGTTGCATACAGACAGGAACACAGACAAAAACACATGTCCCTTTTGTCTATCCTCGTCCGCCAAAAGTCTCCTGAGAACCTCCAAGGCCTTGTTCCCGTGACGACAGGATTTGGCCGCCAGCTCCGGTGTCATGCCTGTGATACGACGCCGGGGGTCGTTTGCCAGCCAGTTGTAGCTCGGCTCCACATTGTTCCATACTTTGTGATGTCTCGCTCTACAGCTCAGGCAGAGGATGAAGGTCTCCCTGGCAACTGGACGGATGCTGTGCAGGAGACATTGCATTTCTTCTCCCCTCAGCTCACAGACATATACACAATATATCCTACTGCTTGCGATGTTCACCATTCTTTTTAAACTCTGGGGAGGACCAGTGGACCAAGGAGGCTTCTGTGTTTCATGCACTGTTAAGTTGGCCAGGGGCTCTCTATAGCTGATTCCTGCCAGTCCGGCGCTGAGTCCATGAGTGGATAAACAGTGGTCCATGGAGAACCCGTAGCTTCCCATGGGAACATGATGGAATGATGTCCAAGCTTACTCATGCATTATCATGGAAGAGAGCTAGCTTATCAGTCTCAGTGCAGACTTAATGGGATTGCATATAATAGAGGTTTGGGAAAGAAAAGAAGCAGTGGTGTTAATTCTCTGCAATACTCTTTGTATTTGACATACCTCTGTGGGAACCGGAGTTGATGGAGCAGAAAAACAAACAAGCGGTGAAGTTTTTTTGCATTCCAAGCACCATGCTTGTGTGTCACCAGGCTGACAGCTTGCCTTGTAGCCCCAGAGAGCAAAAAAGGGGTTTTGGAAATGAACAGGTCCAGATTGAGATTTCCATTATCTCATGCTTGATCACCTCTCAAATTGCAATATTTTGCCAAGACAAATCTGTTCCTTCATGCTTTGCGAGTTTTAGGTTGGATTGTTTCATTCCGCCGCCTTACTGAAAAAGTCATTTTATGGGTTGTTTAAGTAAATCGTGTCAGTGAGAAATGAGCCATTACTTACACTAATGTGACACAAAGCTCATTCTGACCAAAGGCCCCAATGTTTCCAAGCCTTATTGAAACAAGTCATATTTACATGATAAAGACTTCTTCATCTACCAGATCTACTTATATCTGGAGCCCCCTTGGAGCCTTTTATCTGTTGGAATTTAATATTGTTCTACCATGCCTCTATTCTCTGCAGTGTTCCTCAGATCCAAGACACAACTGGCAGGGCACGATCATCTCATTACGCCAAATACTGAATTTTTAATGGGTCATTACGGTCTGCCATTTTCCGACAACGGTTCTGTCAGTGCAAACAGGTGGAATAGGGTTCTGTCAGGTCACCCTCTGCACAGGCAAAATATCTCCACTGATCCCCCATCTATATCCTGTCTGCCAAATGAAAAAAAAAAAAACCCCAACAGGGAATAAAAGCTCGCTGTGGCCATATCAGACCAAGATCTTGACCCCTAACGTCCTTGTGGAGTGGCTGCGAGATGGACAGTACCTTTCAAAAGCCATCAATTTTATTTCAGGGTGAGGCTAAAGCTAATTTTCAACAGCCCTCAAAAGATTTGCTGATTTAACAGATTAAGCAGAGCAGTCCACTGTGCTCCTATATGCTATTGGACTTGTTTGTACTGCATTACTAATTCAATTTTATTTAAATGTACTCTGGTAATTAGGCCCTACAGTAATTATAGGGAATGTTTGTATTAATGCAGTCTTGAAAATTGAGAATTGACAAATGCATGCTTATTAAGTGACTTGCAAATTCAACTCATATTTATTCATGTTTTTTTCATGAAGGTTCGCTGTACATCATTGAGACAAGCACCAGCATCCCAGACCGGGCGCCAAGAGCAAGAGACCATTAAGTCTTCTGAGACTTGCAGTGGATGTCGGTAAAGAGAAGAGAGAGAGATTGAGAGAAAGATGGAGTGAGGGAAAGAGAGAGTGCAGAGTCCGATCAATATTCAAACTGCAAAATGAATTTGACTGGAGCGAGAACTTCTCATCAAATGGGAAAAGAAATTGGATATGAAAGATGACCTGCCATAAAATCCGATATCCCACAATGCCATCTGTCAGACAGCGGCTGGGGAATAATGACAACGGCTAATGAAAGTTGAGCCCTGGTTCGGCGGTGGTTTAAATCAGCTCCCGCCTCGATGTGCTGACTCAGTGCCCCGTCCTTTGCCAGACCCAGCTGGGTGTCACAGAACAAAAAAGTGGGGAAACCCTTGACCCAAACAATGTAAAACATTTTCAATAAAGAGGTTCACTGATGTCCAAAACCTAGCAACATATCCACCATGACAACAAACATGGTCACATATATTTATTTTGAGTAAACATGAACTGCTGTAAATCCTCACTTTACATCAGTTGTGTATTAAAAGTCCACTGTCAAAGAATTGGGCTTTTTTGGCAGAATATGTCTGAAATTGAACATAATATCTTGGCTTATGCTTTTTATTAGTGTATTATTACCTGCCTTTAAGAACTGTTGTGTCTTTTTTAGCTAGCTTGTAGTCGAACTAGCTTCATTAGCCACAAAATCCTACACACTTGACCTTTGATTCAGGACTTAAAATTGCCCCCAACAAATGCACTTCTGTTTGAGTGACATTTCTAAATACTAAAGTACTCTGGTTTTCAGGAAACTACTGAGCAGTTTTTAAAAATAAATCCATAAACTTGTGACCCTTTTCAGTTTACAACCTTAATAACACATCCATATGAACAAAGGCATTTATTAACACACTGAACTCTTAATATTAGCTTTCTACATCTTCTCTTTAGTCATTATTTATTCCAGCCTTTAAATATTAAGAGTCACGGCACAAAACAATACACAGAATGTGATCAATGTACATTTCTGAGTATATTGCTGTAACAATTGCCTCCATGAGACCAACATGAAATATAAAAGGTCAACCTGTCATGTGTTCTGTATTTCTCCTGGTTCTTTTAGCAGAACAACATGAGACATAAGTAACAATACCAGGCTCCCATTCTTGATATGCCATTAAATGTTTTCATTAGAAAAGTGTTTTCCATAGTCTGGTATGTTTTCTGCATCGTTGGTGCAAGGAGACTCAGGGCCGTGGGGCCTTCAGCTGCAACTCAAGTGTACATCTTTTCAAAGCAACCTATGTAAAGTTAATGGCCTCTTAAGTAAACTGACAATCATGCCGCAGCCTCGCTTGTTTTTCTTATTCACCCGGGTGCACAAATCTTCAATTTTTTCTCTCCAGCTATGAAAGATATTACTCCACACTCGGAGGGCTTTTTGGCTTCCCCTCTCGTCCCTTTGCTCACCCACCTTCTACTCCATCCGCTGTCAAACAGCGGATTTGAAAATAGATCTCATTTGATCCTGTCGATTTCTATTTAAATCTACACCTACACAGCCCACAGATGGAGGTGGGGAGGGGCAGCGGGGACCAGGAAATCACAGGAAGCAGTGACGCTTTATGAAGGTGCAAGGTGACTAATGCTAGGAGAGGGGGATCCTATATCTTACTGCCTCATTCAAATACACACTCTGCTGTTGGGCTGTCAGCCTAAATCACGGCGCAGTGTTTTCACCGGGCCAGAAGGAGAATTAGCAATATTGAATCCACAGTCGAATATTGAACAGCTTGTAGAGTTTCTCTTGCCTGACCTAACGGCAACTTTGGAGCAGTGGTTAAATCCAAAACCAAAAAAAAAGCATGGAAAGGGTAAAAACAGAGGCAATAGGTTTCTACTCCGCCATTAGGAGAATGGGGAGGATTTGTTGCAGGAAAGTATGAATTCCTCTAAAACCAGATAAACCTTGGTGACATAACACTTCTGGGCTTCTGTTGCTGAATTTTAAAGGGAAGAATACCTCCAGCACTGCACTCCATGCTCTGTTTATACTGTCAAAGTCAATGAATATTCAGAATACAGCTTTAAGGTGATTGGAGGGCACCTGTACCATTGTTCTTTGTCTCAGTCTCATCAGTTAGAGACATTTAAAACCAGCCATGCCCCCCCTTTTTTTTTGCCTGCGAGTATCTAAAAGCAGTTTCCTTGTTGAATATTCATGCTGCCCTTCTCTTTCAAGCAGACTAAGATTTTTTTTGAAGTGCATAAGTGCTGTATTGGTGTTTCGATGGCGCGGCGTAAATGAAGCGTGAGCACTCTGGCAGATGTGCAGCCCAGGAATCAGCTGATAACAGCCGTGTCCGTTACATGAATGAAGAACACTGCGCATCTGACGACAGCCATGAGATGTCTACTTTTGTTTGTGAAGAGAACGGCACAGGATACAGAGAGAAGGAGGAAAACAAGGATAGAAGGAGGAAAAACAAGAAGGTGTGAGAGACTCTTGGGGTAGAAGCCCTTGATAGAAGAGTTGTGTAACAAAGAAGAACAAAATCACATTCATTTTGTGACTTCCCCCTTTTTCGTGTCCTTGCATTAACCCACCCAGCAGCTTCTCACTTGAAAACCAGAACTTCCATGTCCTTGAGAATAACCTGCTTGTAATGAGTGCTATGTAATCTGCTGTAGGACTTACTTTTAATTGACAAAAGAACCATCAAAGGCAACTTCATAGCTGGGACTAAGCGTAAATCATGTTTTAATTAAGAAGGATATAAGGATTCCTTTCTTCCCTCAGCGAGAAACTCTCTCCCAATGGACTGCCTTCAAATTCCACAGTAACATTACTCCAAATAGCTTAACTAGATGCTAATTGGAGGCTGCAATAGCCAAAGCAGGGCTACATTCTTTTTTTAAATCAATCTTACAGGCAAAAAAGCCACGGTGGTGCTCTTTTCTTTTAAAGAAACCAAGTTGACTACCCTAAAACCGCACTTGTTTTCAGGCAGGAGTTTGTGCAAACATGACACAACAAGAAAGGTATATGTGGAGTATGGAGTCAGCAAATTATTTGTGGCTTTTTTTCCCTTTGATTCTTCTCTCAGAACTTTCATTTGAACAACAACAATGAATATGAATGAAATTTGGTGTGTGATGTGAAATGTAAACAAGACATGAAACTTTCTGACGATGAAAAGCAGTTAACGTTGCAGTTTGCAGAGTCCTTTTACGACATTTTTCTCAGAATAGAGACAAAACGCTCTTTAAAGCAATTGAAACATGTCGATGACATAATGAGCGTCGATCAGGAACCTTCCAAAAGTCTCAAAACAAAAACAAAATCCTGTTATTATTCTCTGGCAGAAGAGGGAAACCTAAAACCACCTAAAAGTACCTATTGATTTTTGTTGAGCAATCACATCTCACAGCCAGAGGTATGATTCACAGATAACCTTGAGGTATGAATGGACCAAACAAATCACCTCCCACAGAACGCAATTATCAGCATATGAGTCATTAACATGTCATTTATGTATACTGTGGCGTGCCTGGGGGAGGTGGGTTGGGGTTGAGGTTGGGGGTGTGGGTGCGGACTATAGGCCATCAGGGCCATGTGGAGGAATTAAACTCGCAAATCACTTAGGATCTGCCATTTCTACAGGCAACACGTTAGCAATAAACACAAACTCATTATTGCACTGCACTCTTTGGCCTATAAATGTCTCCAGAGCTGAGAGAGGTAATAGTGATGAGTAAAACCTTACATCACTGTTTGGTCTGATAGGCCAGAAGGGAACCCACTCGACATCTGTGTGGATTCCACCAAAATGGCTGAAATGGCAGCTGCAATGGCCTGCGAGTTATTTGATTAGGGCTCCTTGAGGACCAATCACACTGTTACAGAGAGAGAGAGAGAGAGAGAGAGAGAGAGAGCCGGACAGAAAAGAAGAGGGATTTGCCGTACTTGCTGTTGATGTAGTGGACCACCAAAAGCAAATTTTATTTGTTAGCGTAATGATTTGACATTTTGGGAAATGCACTTAGACCATTCATCTTTTGTTGAAAGCTCAATGAGCAGAACAATGTTACTCTAATTTATGTTTATTCAATATGAAGCCAGAGCAAGGGGGATGATTAGCTTAGCTTAGCATAAAATATGGAAAGAAGAGGAGCAACTAGCCTTGTTCTGTCCAAAATTAGTACATTTGCATACTAGCGCCTAGAGAGAATACACATTAACATTTTATTCCTGGTTTGTTTAATGTGTACAAAAACAAAGTATGAACAGGACAGTTTGTTCTGTCATAGGATGCTTTTTTGATATTTCTTGGTATGTTTTTCAACCAGAAGCAGCAATTTCCTGGAGTCTATTTTGATGCCCTGTTATTGTTCTGACAGCCCATCATTTCTAAATCCCAGTAGTCCAAAAAATGAACCACTGAACCAAAAACAAATGTCGATTTCTCTCACAAGTCATTGCTTTGAAAATACGCAATCTTCCTGCATTTTTATTTAACCTTTATTCTGCAAAGATTCACTACTACTCCGCCTCTGCTTATCTCTGACTCTGACAATTTTTAAACAATTAAGCTAACTATCTATCGCAAACCTTTTCCAAGCAACAAACACTAGCTGATTAGATTAGCATTTGTTTACAACATAACAGGCCGTCGGAGTGTTTTCAGGGGTGGGTAGTAACTTATTACAGATACTTTTGACTTTGTGTGTAAAGCTGAGCTTCTGCTCTTACTCAAGTACATTTTTTGAGTCAGTAAACTAGCTTTTCCTTCACTACATTTGCCAAATACCTGTTACAACTAGTCTACCCTAAATGCTGGGGTTGGATGCAGAAAGGGAGGGAGTCGGAGTGCAGGAGGAGCACCTCTACAGCAGCTGCCAAGTCGCACAACTTGCAGCTGCCTGATAGAAGAAGTTTCACCTGCTGAGGTCTGACTTATAAAAAATCCTCTTGTATCCCTTGCAAGCACACTATAAAAAAGTTATGCATACTGTGCGTGAAAAATATCATTAGCTATTATTGTTATGTTAGCGACTGTAACTTATTTTGTGGCGATAGTGGTCTGTCATTCAACTATGAATTAATATTGAAACGGAAAATAAACTGTATTTTGAGTAATTCCTTCATTAACAATAGAAAGATAGATTAAACAAACAGGATTTTATATTGCATATTAATTACTGATCTTAAGAGGAGCTGCAGGAAAGTTTCATTGCCTTGGGCCTGAGCCAGACTCACTGTTTCCCTCAAATTTTCAGACTTTTAGCTTAGCTAAGCTAATATAATAAATGATAATAAATGCACAGACACAAGATTTATCAAACTGGTCATTTCAAGTTTGAAACAGCATTAGTACATATTTAAAAAAATCTCTGTTGTTCTATTAAATGACAGTAAGTGACAGCTTGGTATAGTAATTAATGTCAAATGCATATACGCATCTAACAATGAAATCACCTTAAAGCCAACCTTCCTGTGTTATGATAAAGCATATAAAGAGAAATATATTCTCCACGTGAAGCTGCGAATGTTAAGTGTCCTATCAATAGGCAAACAATCTCATCTCGTCAGGCCTTTAACCTTGACTGCTGGCATCAAATGCAAAGGCAGGTTTTATGATTCAAGACTGGACACTGGAAGAAAAGCGAGTCATTGTTCATTTACATTTGTAGCAGCATGCCCTTTGGTAATATCTAGGCAAATGACTGTCCCTTATTCCTGACCCTTACAGCTTACACCTCACAGATAACAGTGTACCGTAGCTAACACACACACACACACGCAAACACACACAAACACATAAGACCTACATAAACTGACGTAGAGCACGCTCGCCACATCAGAAAGACACACATCTCGACAGCCCACCCAAGCACACATCACACACAGTAGCTAATGAATGGCACCGCTAATTAGCCTCCTTTCTTTCTTCAGCCTCCCACTCCCTTAACACAGGATCACAGAGTGTGGGTCGGACGTTCTCAGTGTGGAGGGCAGACTATTCACTAGAGAGCCCTTTACTGCCGAAATCACCAAGATGCCGGTGAGCAGCTTGTCTGATTAGCACTGATTACTCTCTAATTGGAGTTCTCCAAAACACGATGACCTCTGCTTTGTTTACTGATGGGATTAATCACAGTCTGGCAGAATTAGAAATCCCAACTGAATCTGTTCCTTCCTCCTTATTTGGAGGCTGCGTAGCCCAGCCCCTCTGCCCCCCTTATCAAGCCACCCCACCTCCATTTTTTTTGGATGCTCAATTGCAGACAAATTACTTTTAAATACTGCGCATTTTCTAAACAAGTGTGTGAAGACCTTTGCTCCTGTCATGGCCCACCTCCTTAGCTTTAAGGTTTGACCCCACAGTAAGTCTCTTTGTCAATATGTTATAGACTATATTGGTAACTGTAATAAGAAATGTATTTCCTTCCACACAAACGTGCCTGGCCCTCAGATGCTTCTGTGGTTTGGGTTCTGCCAAACAATAATTTTGATTAAATCTTGCAAATTACTCCCCCATTAATTAACATTTTCTGTTGACATATCTTGGTGAGTAGCCATGTAATAGGCAGGATAACGAAACAAGAAGCCAGCAATTATTAGAATGTTTGGCCTTTTTATGATAATCAAGACCCCCCACTTCACGCCAGGGGCCTGTCTGTCTGGGCCTGTTTGGCAATAACAACATCTCACTTTCCAAAGGCAGTGATTTATTATCTGCTGCAACCTATAATTTGGGAGATTTTGGCTGTTTTCTTGTATGACTACTTTACTGGTTTTTTTTTTAGTATTTTCTCAGTGTTCTTGTTTATTTACTCCATTATACCTTTCAATATTCATTGTATAGCATTGGCAGGCACCATTTACCACCCCTTAACTTGGCACAGTCACAAGCTGAGCGAGATCTTCAGTTTTTTATGGGTTTTTGCAGACTCCCTGTTGTATCTAGCAAAAACTATCATTTGAGCACTTTCGAATGAAATTGAATTTTGCTCTCCACAACTCATTTCATGCTTGCATCATCAGCTGAAGGATTTGAGGATAAGTGTTTTACAACAGCCACGTACTGTAATATTGAAAAATGACTACAGGCATATAAGGTTATGACAGAAATTATTGGAAAGGTTCAAAAAAGCCAAAGTTGTTTAAGGTATTGTCAGGATTGCTGAGGACAAAAAGCTCTGAGAGGGCAAACAAGGGACAAAGTGTTGAAACTAACAAGCTTTAAGTTCGAGTGTCCACTTCTGACAAGGAGGGTAACTGGTGACATAACAAGAATCCTCAGATGTGAAGTGAGCTACAGATACAGGCCACAAGAGAGACACCTAACAGAAAGCAGAAAAGACAGTAGCAGTTACATATGTAGACAGGTACAAAGACAGAAACACAGATGCATGTGGATAGATTTAGTGTGACGCTCAGAAACCAGCCAGAAAGTGAGAGGAGAGAACAGATGCTCGGGGACGAGCCCAGGCTCAAAGCCGTCACAACCGCGGAGTGTGTTGTCAGTGCAACATCACAGATCCCACTTAAGAGCCTGCTCAGGAGCATCGGCCGATCTACTGGGACCGAGTCAGGCAGGCGGCGCTGTGGTGCGGCGCGGCTGGCATCGGCAGAAAATGACCAGGTTTCCAATGATCTTCCTGACATCTGTCACCCTCTGAAATCGCCTGGCAACCCACTCAGGTTACACTCTAAAAAAAAATGCCAGTCCTACAGCTGAGAGTCATTAAGTCACACATTAGTGATTTTTTTTGTCTTGGAAACCTTTCAAAAGAATAATTTGACATTTTGGAAAATATGCTCAATCATCACTGAGTGTAAGATGAGAAGATTGATGCCACTCTTGTGTCCGTCCATCACATAAAGCTGTGGCCTGGAAGCAGTTAGCTTAGCTTGCATAAAGACTGAAAGGATGAGGCAAATTTGTTGGCTGAGTCTGCTTTTTTGAGATACAAATATTACCTCAACCACCTCTTAAGCTCAATAACTTTGTGGTTTTTGAGTATTTATGTGCTTGTCAAACAGCGGCCAGATGGAGTAATTTTGCTGGAGGTCATTGAACCTGGATGCTGTTTGCTTATAACTCTCTTTAAAACCACAATTTGTCATTTTTACATTTATATTTAAAATGTGAATCATTATGGTAATTAGTGAGCTGAGACGTGATGGTACAGTTTAGGTATAAGTTTGAACATGAAACAGAAACAAGCCACCTGTTTCCCCCTTCTTTGGGACTTTATGCTAAGCTACGCTAATTGTTTCCAGGTTCAAGCTAAATGCTTAACACACAGACATGAAAATGGGATTAATCTTCTTATTGAACTATTGACAAAAAAGCCAGTGAGTGTATTTTCTAATAGATCAACGTAATTCATTGTATGCTACTATGTACATCTTATTGCATTTCAGCTCTATTAAGTAAAGTTATTGAAAGAAATTAAATATATTAGAGTCAACTAAGCACAAGCGTACATTTAGTCATTTCAGTAGCACCCTGTTATCAATTAATATGTACAGATATAACTATGTAAGAGAGCCTGCATGCCACAACCAACTGATATACGTAATGGAGAGCTTATTGGAACATGTTTTTCCTGCTCCCTAATCTGAGTACTGTTTCCATTAGGCTAATTGCAAAATAGCTAATTTCAAAATGCCACAGAATAGTTAATGGTTATGGGGCTGCGCCACTTAAGTCCCCAGCAGCTGAAGTGTTATCCTTTCTTTACACTCTTGTGTGCAACCCGAAACACTTTAGGATCCATTAAGGGTGTTAAGCACATAACCCCACAGATGCAACCAAAGACAATTACGCTGATGTACATTTACTCATCTAGATTGAAAAAACATTGACAGGCAACGGTAACGAGCTGCGCTGAGTGGAACATACAGTACAAAGGGTTTATACAGGACCCGATGTACAAATCTCTCTTCATCTCCTTGCTATGCTGTCTGGGATCGTGGGGTTGAAAAGATCTCCCATCAATAAAAGTAAGCCTGACACTTTATGATGAGCGAACACGGTGCTGTCATTTGAACATTATCAAAGATGCATCTGCGCTGAATGGTTAAAGAGCGAACAGCTCCCTGTACATCACTCAAGGCCCTTCTGAGCACAATTTCTTAGCCCATTGTAGCCTGAGTCAAACTGCCTTACCTTGAGATGAAGCGGAAGAGCTGCTATTACCTAGAGGGATACTAAAACATTAACTGACAGCTCCCAATTACACATCCATTGATTACAACGGCTCCCCGACAATAAGCATGCTTTTTTTACACTTTTTCAGATGACAAGACAGTAAGGTCGAACTGCCACACAGATCAAAGATTTAAAAACCCGTTTTTGGGGAGCACAATTTGTGTTTAGAGGAGAACGGTGGAGCAGAGAGTAGTAAAGAGCCTGGCTGACAATAATTGCAGCGAAGAGTGGTAATGGCTCACAATTGCACTTGTGCACTTTGCACAGTGTGATCAAAACGTCTGTGAAAGCTGATTTTTACAGCAGTGCTAAGCCATCGACATCACCAGGTGATTTTGCTGGGACTTGAGGCCTGAATGTTTGGATAGTAGCCCTGAATAAGACAGAGTGATGCTTTTCTATTGCTGTCACTCTCTCTTCCTCTCTTTCTCTCACAAGACAGTTCTGATCGAATATGAATTTAGAATTTTCTCACTTCATTCTCAACTGAAAGGTTTTAAGCAACATATTTAATTTACTTTTTAAGTCATAATACAAATTTCTGGGAACAGGAAGTCAATAACAATTATTCAGGGAAGGGTAGGGATTTGGCCTCCAACTTTTCAGAAATGGGTGAAATTGCCTTTTATGCAAAGTACGTTCCACTTTATCACAAACAGCACACTTTTATGTAATACAGACGGATCTACAGCCAGATAGCAGCTAATGATGGGCAAGTTAACAGTTTTGCATTTCACTGCATAATCTGAATCTAAAAAAAGTGACTGTGTGTGCATTTGTGTCTGAGTGAGTGAGGGAAAGAAAGCCTTTATAGTATTCCAATAAAGAAATATTAACATAAATGTAAATAGTTGTCTTTTCAACTTTTGTTGATGCATCTTACAATTAATTTGACAAAGACACAGCTGTTTCTAAGGTGCATATTTCATGTTTTTATTGAGGACATATCTTCTTAGAATGTAAATAAGCTGGCAGAGCGCTTAACAAAATAAAGTCACTCTCGGATTCCCGCTAATTCAGAGATGCAAGAGGTGTCATGCCAATGTCTTTACCTTTAAGTAGGTTCTATTTTCTGGCTATTTTGATCCTACATAGCCTAATTCTCTCAGATTTTCATCATCCGTAACCAAATCACTGATGAAAGTGAAACAAAAACAACAAAGAAATAGTTATTCACTCTGGCCTGCTCTCTCGGAATGACCCTGATATTTTTACTACCGCAAATATACCACAGCTGACAGGACTCCCCCTGACAGGACTGTGCTTACAAGCGGAATGCAAACGACATAATTGGCTATGTAAAACTCCTGCTCTATTAGACGAGGGGAGCATGGTGCCTGATAGCCTTCATCACCACTAAAGCTCTTCATTAATCTCCATCCACAAGGTCAAGGAGTTGCTCCGTACAAGACAAATGAATTAAAGCTCCGCCATCAAGAAATGAACCTTGTGTGACCGAACGACAGGGGTGGCGCGCAGATTCGGCGGGACATTTTGTTATCGCTTTAAGCCACAATGTAGTTTTTCAGACCATTATTTTTTCAGACAAGTGATGATAATGAAATCAGTGTTCTTTTAAAAATCACAGCACACGTCTCCTATGTCCTTAATGTAGCGTGCATGCTTCATTTTTTTTTCCACTTTAAAGACCCCTCAAGCTTTAAACCCCCAAGAAAACTCAACTGCTTCTTCCAAGTGCGACAAATAACAACTCTGGGCTTTTCCAGAGCTTTTATGTGCACTTTTTCTGACCCTGAAATAATTCCCCTCTTCCACCAAACCAGGCTTCCACTCAGAGGTAAAGGTTAGCCTCCAAGCCAGCATTTAATGTAGAGGAAAAATATTGGACCCCTACATAAATAAATCAAAATGCATTTAAGACTGGCCTGCACTCATTCATAACCCCCAGTGCACACACACACACTATCTTCCTCCTATGAGTATTGTAAGCAGCTAACACAAAGGCTGCATTGATCATCCTTGAAGTTTGTGCTTTCATTACCTTTCATATCCTCAGCGATTCTCCTTCATCCCCTGGATGTGCATGCGGGTGTGGAAGTGCAGGTTTGTGCCCTTTTCCTACCAGTTTTTAATCAAGGAGCGCTAATGGAAGATGAAATAAACACATTTCAATGACCAGCTCCTCTAGTTTATCAATGGATCCAGGTCAGCTGCGGGGCACTCACCCTTGTGAAAGACACTCACTTATTAAGGCCTGTAATCAAAAGTACTTTGGCCGATGATAAGATGAAGTTATATTCATGAAATACGCCCCGTTAATAAATCCAATCCCATCTGCCTAAATAGATGTTTTTGAGCTATTACATCTTGTCCTCGGAGGACAAGGGGAATCGAAAATCTTAATGGGGCTGGATTACGGCCGTCGTTGTCGGCGACTTTAATGACAGACATTTTGCTGGAGAAATGACCAGAGCGAAATTGGTGAGACTCGAGTGGAGAACAAGGCTGAGAAGCAAGTGGTCTGACCTCAATTACATGTGCGCCCCCCCCAAGAGCAGTGGCTTTGCCCGAGCTCGTACCACACCTGCAGATATGCATTTGCATAGGACCTCATTCATCCACACACAGGTCCTCACTCAATGAACGTGTGCTCATTAACGTGCACTTGTCCTGCACTTGCACATAGTTGCGAGATGACTGTTATTACATCGAGTAATATCAGAGCAGCTCTGTGTCTGATTAAGTAAGATGACTGATTTTTTTTAATTAAATCTTATCTAAAATATAAAAGGGGAAGCAGATTTTACTCAACAATATCGGTTTTCTGCTCAAAATTAATATTAATTAGCCATACATCACCTTTTTTAATTTCAAAAGAGATATAAATGTAATATTCATTGTGTTAAGTGCAATTCCATATGGTTTGTCCATATTTTATGGTACAAACTTACATCCTTAAGATTTTTCTTTTGGTAGAACCACCAGATTTTGAGGTCTTGAACATGAAGCAGAATTTTAAAAAAAACCTTCACGTGCACAGTTACATGCAGGTACATTTGCAACAGGGACAGACAGGTTGAATGGTTTGCTCAGGGTAAAAATGGCTCCTGTGATTTAAATAATGTAATGTGACAGAGATAAGCCTGAGGACTCCCATTTCATGTCCTATGACTCATTATATGAAGTTCTTTACATCCCTGTTTAGTAGCTAGTATATTAGCATGCAAATATGTGTAGTGCCTTTGTGCCTGTACATGATACAGACCGCACATAAAAATACTGTTTCATAGAACCGCTAATGGTCAAAAACACTTCAAGGCATTTTAAATGGCCAAATCTTTTCATGAAACTTAATTAATTTGGAATGAATCCTGCTTAGTTTTATGACTTAATATGTTATGGAGCTGGAAACAAGAGACAAAGCTTTTCTTTGTAATGTAATATTATGTGTTAAAAAATTTTCTTGCCTATTTTCAGTTGGAAAATATTAAGTGTCATTTTTAACCCCTTTAGCCTGTTTGTGCATTGCAGAATATATTCCAAATCTAACTAAACAACTACTTAGCCACAAAAAAAGTAAAATTCTTGTTTTTGTGTCACAAAGCTCCTCATTTAGGCAGGGAGGGTCGAACAGAAAGTCTACAAAGTTGCAAAGTGAGAAGTTTAGAATAGAACTTCATTTTTGGAGTGTGGCCCATATTTTGGACAAAGACTCAGGATATCTCAGCCTCTGCAGCTTTAATTCTGGCTATTCTTTCTCCTATCTGTCCCTCACAAGCCCCTCATCTGTATCAAATTTCAATACTAAAGAACTACTTTAACAAACTCGTCTGAATCATTTAACTAAAAAGGTGTACAAACATGGCTGCAAAGAGGCCAAAGAGTTTGATAGAGGCCAGATCAAGGTAATATATATGCTACACTGGCCTACATTCCATCTTAGTGCACTACAATTACAGTCAATCACACAAGTATGTACACATACTTCTTACTGTACTCATTCATGCTGACATAAATACATAGCAGGAGCAACAATAGAGGTGAAAAACTGGTCAAGGTTGCCTGGGAAACTTCTCCTCTGTACACACATAAACGGAAACGCTGTTTTGTTCTGTTCACCAGTCAATATGGGAAAGATCACACCAGACACTGACATATACTATCATAAGCCCTGAAGCAACCGACTTTACCATAATAATTCAATTTCTGTGATGCACATGCTGTATCGATGTGATGCCTCTCGTTCTTGCTAAACGAGCCAAATCATTTTTCCTGATACAACTGCTTGTAGTGCATGTGAAGCCCGGCTCCCCGTTGCTAAAAATCATTACATGTCTATATGTGTGCATGTTCCCGCCCAGTGGGAGGTAGAAGGATACATGCTTGCCCCGAGCACTTATATGACTAGTGGCTATTGTATGCACAAATCAAAGAGGGGAATCATAGTGTTTTGCAGCATGCTATTGTATGCAAACCTACAAAGCTAGTAAAGTTATTTTACATAATGTCACAGAGAGAACGCAGAAAATAAAATTTACAAACTTATTTTTGCATATGATGTAAACACTGCGTGTACATCAATCTTGATTTGTTTCTTCTTAAGACTTACTGCAGTATGATACTGCTTTTTTTAAACACATTACATCCTTAGACTACAGAACAATAACTCACCTGCACGTTATTGGATTGAATAAGTTCAGTGCTTAACAACAAAAAAAAAAAAAACATATTGAAAAATTCATCATTTTGACTGCAAAGTTGCTAAATATTGACTCGCAACTCAAACTGAATAATTCTCTGCCTGTTTTTTTATTACCTTTTGAATAACGACTCTGCCTCTTGGCCGCTGTTGCGCGGGATGTGAAGCCTGGCCGCACCAAGAACAGCTTAACGGCTGCAGCTCACAAATGATATTTCACATAACTTGAGCTCAGTGGGTGAAAGCTCCCGTAGAGCACCCGGCAACCCTGGTTTATTGTCCCAACAACTGGTGGTAATGTCACACCTCAGTGTGTAACTTAGCCTTGACACCTCACACACTGACTTGATGCCCCGCGGTGGTTTAAGAACACCACTGGGCCTAGTTACCGTATCCTGGCGAATGACACTCACTAGCAAGGTGACTCAGTGTCTGCCCCGCTGTAAATGGCACCACTTCACATCAGATGGATAGCAGCGGTGCATGCGTTTCTGTTTGTGTGTGCCTGCTCATGCTCTTACCTGTATCAGGCTGTCTCTCTCTCTTTCTTTCTCTCTTGCACTCTCTGTCTGGTTAATTGGTTAATGGGACGATGACAACCGCCTGAAAATGAGAGCAGGGACAAAAATAAGACAGCGGCATTGTATTCATGGCTTGTCACAGTAAAGAGAGCCCCGGTGGAGTCGATCTAATGAGAAAATGATAGGAAATGTTGCTTTCTCAAGTTCACAAGGGTGCCATCTTTATTTGTGTGGCGCATAAACAGCAACAGCCGTTAATTGAAATCGCGTGTCAAATTGAATTTGCATGTCATTTAAAAACCGCTGAATGCAACAATACAAATAGAAAGTGGAATTTCATTCAGCTGAAATGTGGTTTTTATGAAGTGAAGCAAGCGAGCCACTTCAGGCAGCATCCTACTCCTGACACCGCCACACACATCCAACAAAGTCTTCTGATCATGTGCGTTTTAAATGTCAGCGCTCTTCTGCGACACCAGCTAGCTTAAAGTTGCATTATACAACTGCTTCAACTGGCCCTCTAGCTGCTGTTTATATAGCACTTAAAAGCACCGCCAGCATCCACCTGTAGACTCCAAGTTCCTCTGCGTGCCCCAAACTTCATACTGAATCAGAATGCACAGCAGGTTTAAGGTGCGGTGTGTTTGCACTGCAAAAGTGAAATGTTATGTTAATATTTGAACATGCTGTTCTTGGATATATCGTCTTTTTTAATAATGCAAAGCTTCAGAAAGATTTGGAAAAGAAATATTACATCTTAAGAAAGGCATTTTCCCTTCCGTTTGTGAAGATTAAACAGCAGAAACATTCAAACCTCTAAATTTGATGAATGTCTGAAGTCGCCTTTATTGTATAATTTCCTGTTTAAATAAAGGGGTTGAACTATATTGATTTTTAGCATTTGGATAACTAAAACAGCGTACTATGATTATAAGTAAGTAGTATTGTTAAGTTTTGCAATTCAGAAAAGGACCCAAAAGCCAAAAACAAAGCAGCAGCTGCAAAAAACAAAGGAGCTTTAATAATGAAAAGCTGATTACAAGTAGCAAGGAAAAATAAATAAATAAATGAATAAAAAAACTGAGGGAGTCAACAGAAGCCGATAGAAAAACACCAGAGAAATAACGAAAAAAAAAAAATTGAACTCATAACAAATCAGGATGACACGAGGAATCCAGGCACGAATCCAAGCAAGGGACATAAATAAACAAACACAAGAGGACGAGAGAACAGACACATAAGAAATGACAACAAGAGGAGGGAACACACATGGACTACACACACAGGAGAATAATCAAGCGATGCTAAACATCAGTCAAAAAAGGCGGGAAAGCAAACAAAGACAGGAAGGGGGAAAAGCATGAAGCAGAAAAAACTTATAAACAAAAACTGTGGAAAACAGACTAAAGGAAAATGCAGAACATTTCAAGTTTATTTTAAAGTATGAATTGGAGACTCATGTCCAAGTTGGATCAAAATATGATCATTAATAATAAAACAAAGCTTGCAGTGTGAAGTAAAAGTATGGGCACTACTTTTTTTCTCTAACCCAAGTCAGCTATTGTCGTCACTTACTGCTCTCTTTGCAGTGAGCTTGGTTTATTCCTATAAAGACTGATGAGGTCAAACCCTTTATGTTTAAACATCAACACTGCACGAGGCTACAGTCAACAGGCGAACTTAGTTCACAGAATGACACTCAAACAGCTTGCAGGTACTTTTTCCTCTTTCAACTGCAACCAACTAGAAAATAAACAATGTCAAACATGTCACACGTGCTTGTGTAATGAAACAACAGCAGCATCCATGTTTCTTTTACTGTATTTTTTGCACATGTTGAAGCATTGCATTAAATGAGACAGAAATCCCCCCCCAAAAAAATGTATGCCCACTTATTTTTTTTTCTTCTCTTTTGTAAGTGTTTGTTGGCTTTATGGGAGATGAAAACACCTCCTCCAAATAAATTCTGACTTAGCAAATATTTAACTATCAAGACTAATGTAGTGTTTCTGCTACAAGAGAAGAAAAAGGTGTTTCACTTTCTGCATCCTCCCGGATATATTAAATGAAAACATGGCTGGTAGGCAGGTAGTTTAATAATTTACATGGAAAACTCAAAAAATAAGTCTGCAACAGCTTTGTACTCTGTAGAGTTTGATGGAGGGTTGGGAATAGTCTCTCCTCTGCCATTACAGACAGGATTAAGAACACTGAAGACTCCTTAAATTGCCGCAAAGGAAGCTAAACCAATCAGACGACCATAAGCTTGTTCTTTTTGTGGTGCAAAACTTTTTTTTGAAATAATTGGAAGTACTCCTGATGAAATAATTTTGACAGGAAATTTTCATGCTGCATTTCATGATGCCATAGGAATAATGCCCTTAATTGCTGGCGAGATGATATTCCCAAAATGTAGACCTTTTTATGAAATTTCAAGACAGTTGTTACTTGCCTTTTATGTGTGTTTGGACCTTTTTTACTGTTTGATGAATACTAATGGGTTTCATAATTATTCATAGTTATAATTATTATTGCATGGATTCTGTTCCTGCCAAATTAGAAGATGCTTTTCCACCTGAAACCTCCATTTTAACATCAAATCGAATCAAATTTTAATCAGAACTGACAAAAAAAAAATACTCCCGGATGCTTTTTTTCCCCTCTAAGATGGTCTTCACCAAGCGTAAATAACTGTGGACCCTCAAATAGTGGCCCTTTAAACGTGTGCATGCTTTATAGAGCATCACACACCCAAATACACATGCACTCAAGTGCACATATGCATGCAAAGAAACACAGCCTTTATCTAGCAGATAAAAACAACTCTATTTGGGCATTGGCTCCGAGCACTAGAAGATAACACTGGAAATTAGAGCGTATAAAAGCTTCCCCGCTGGGAGTGCCATCAATGGGTTTCCTGGCAAATTTTACACAGTGTCTATGTGTGTGTGTGTGTATGCTTATTTGAGTGCATGTGTGTTTATACCTTATGCGTGTGTCGTGCGTGCCATATACACGTGTGCGTGCGTGAACAGGTGCACACGGGACGCCCAAGAGTGTGTGTGGCTCGTGTCTAAGTGGGAGAGTGGAAGCATCTGGAGATTTTCTCCTGAAACCCCCAGCACCACCACCACCCCGCCCCTCCTCCCCCTCCGTCTCTTTCCTCTTCTTCTCACTCCGGTTCGCTCTCCGTCGCTCTTTCTCATGGTCTGATTTGAGGCAGAACTCAATTCCTCAATTCCACACCCTGAGTGCTGTTGATAAGGGCCTCACTGCTGCAGTCGGGCCCCAGAGAGGGACACAGCATGCACGCAGAATGGCAGAAAATCGAATTCCTTAAGACAATGAGGTCCATTTGTAGAGTTAAGCCGGATGAAAGGCCCATATTTAGCCAGCCACTGTTTCAGCCACCATCTCCCTGTTACCCATTGTCGGCCAGAGACAAATAAAAGCTTATTTAAGAGAAAGAAAAGTTGTGAAAAAGTGTTTTGGCCACAGTAATTAGCACAGACGCCAGCTGGACTGCTGATGTTTTATTCTACATTCTTTCTTTTCCTATTTTCACATAATTATGCATTTTATTCTGTGGATGATTGACATATTTTTAGTGCTTCTTTTTAATGCATTGACGGAAAAAAAAAAAGAAGAAATTATACGTCATCCAGTAAATGAAATCAGGATTATTGTTTTTATAAGGCTTAATGTAGCTGGTGAATAGAACATAAATTACAAAAAAAAATAATGAGGAATGATGTATTATTTAAAAAATAATGATGCTAGAATATTTTGTGCTTCGTGTGTGTCAATCAGCTTATTGATTGAAAGATTTAGATTTGAGAAGTCAGCTTTTATTATCAGAGAAATGGTAAACAACATTACAAAATGTATTGCAGCAATGCCATCTCTTTTATAGCATTGTAATCAAATTCTGCAAAATATACCAGAAGGACCAAAACCGTACAAAGTTGCTAATCGATAACATGAGCAGCTTAATGCATGATAATAAGCTTAAATGGGATGTTACACTCAGGCTTTGGCCCATGAGGGTTCACTGAAGCAGACAGCCATTATTTCCAGTTATTCCTCATTAACTATATGTCCCATTGATTCCTCCAACCGTGCGGTAAATGGAACAGACCTCAGTCAATGAGCTGCCTGCAAACAATCTCTCTGATTGAGAAGTGACATCATCCCTAAGTAACATATTTTACATTTAGTTCTGCTTCACACAGGCTTTACCTCATGAGGCTTTGTAAGTCTTTGCATATGTGCACTAAAATTTGCATGAAATTTGCTTTCTGAGCCCTTCAAAGTGTTCCAAGCACTCTCATTCCTTTTCATTTCGACCAAAAATGTTGTGTTTGTCCTACTGTCCCCTCCTGCTTGAACGAGTCCATTGTGATTGGCCGGATGTATCTTCAGAACTGGAGTGGTGTTGTGCATCTGCTACCTCTTCAAAGATGTTCGAACAAGGGCAGACCCACCATTGTTTCCCTCCACTCCACAAAAGCAGAGACATGAACAGTGTGTCCTCCATTTTTTAGACTGAGATGCATTAGAGTAAGCTTCTCCCAAACTGCTATTGGTTTAAATAAGTCAGACTGTCAGCATCAGTTGGCTGTATCCCTTTGCAAGAGGCTTAACACTTGCCCTCTGGAAAGACCCGACCCGGACCCAGGAGTTTATTGAGGTATTAAAGATGAAAAGTCTGGGATCACTAGTTATTACATTTCATCCTGAGGGAACATGATTGTCTGCACCAAATTCCAAATCAATCCATCCGATAGTTTGTGAAAAACCCCTGCAGCAATTAGAAATATAAACCAACAAATTCCTGGGGTTGATAAATAAAACTGGAAAAAGTTCTCAAATGTTTTTAAGATCTTTGCCATTTTCAACAACCCTAACTGGAACTGACATAGATTTCTATTTTTCATATTTAAGCCATCATTGTAATCTTTATCCATAAAAAAAACACCTTAAAGAAATCTAACTTATTCTGTATTCCTGTTTTAGTCTTTCCTTTCAACAGTATCCTCAGTGTTGCTTAACGCAGAAATGTGAGCCTCAGTTGGATTACATAACAATTCAAAAACTTTATGTTTTGGCCAACAGTTCCAATTATAACTTTGTTTTTGAGAAAAACAGACACTCAGACACTGTTTTTTAGGGATGTACATGAAGGTTGTTAGCCCTTTACAGAAGTTTTGCCAAAAAAATCAACTGCATAGAGGTGAATGAAAAGCTACTCAGAAATAATAAAATAAATGATGTGGTTTTGAATTGATGCACAGATCTTTGTACTTACTGATACACATTCTATCGTGTTATAAAGAACTGGAGGCCCTCTACTGAAATCATGTATTGTTTGTACTTTCGCATGGCACATGGCTCTAAACTCTGCAGTATCTGTGAGCCTTGTCTGCTGTTGCTCTGGAGAGAAAGCCAGTCAGGGATATATTCATTATAATCAAAAGGTCATATAGGTTTTAACAAAAGCATGGCCCCAAAATTAAAAGTGATTTGATTTCAAAATAATCATCTTCATCTCCCAGTGCATATGAAATATTTTGAAGATTTATTTCTAGATGTTTCTTGCCAGAAATGCATCTTGTGGAGAAATTCTCTCCTCTAGAACTGATATGTACACATCCTTCTACCTTTGCATTGAAAGAGTTTTTATGACAGTTCATCTGGACTGATGATTCAACCGGGAAAATTCCGCACCCATCAAAACTGTAGAGCTCCTTTAGCTGTGAGTCATGTAACCTTGTCTATGAGAACTTTATTTTATGTAATAAAGCTGAAGGTCTAAATATTAGACATATTATCAGTGCTGGATTCTAATCTAGCTAATTTTATTTCAAGATATCTGCGTTCATGGAAAATAAGAAACATATTTAGGGGAGGCTCGATGAATTTGGGTTGAGTTGGCTGCTTTATGTTGTGTTCAAATAAAAGGTGTTTACTTTTGTATTTTGATAGGAGAATGGTGTTTTTTTCCCACTGAACTGATATTATGATCAAACACAGGGAAGTGATTTGAATTTCCACCTCAAAATAAGAAAAAAATTGCCAAGAACTGTGTTATGAAAGCGTGTCGTGTTGATTTATTTTTGCAGTAAGATCTCTTTGGATATGATGAGAGAAGGAAAAATGAGGCAAAGATAAACAAAGACATTGAGGAGGGCTGACGACTAAGAAACAGCAGGAAAAGCCTCTAATTTCCTCGTCAATGTGCAAAAGATTCCCTGCAGTTGGAGGCCAGGCAGAGTGGACACCGAGTGCCTGACTCCTCACCTCCTTCCTATTGACTCTCCTCCTGCCTCTCCGTTTCCTCCCATAAGAACTACAGCTGAGACAGTTCTGTGATGATGAGTTTTAATGGCCCTTAGACCTGCTGCGATCAACGCCGGCCTCTACACGCGCTGATGCCATTTCCCTCTGATGCACGCTCACTGCCTTTCTGACAGCTTCCCGCAGCGTGATGGGAGGAGAGGGAGAAAGACACGGACACGGAAAAGAAAGGCGACACTGCCCGTCTTTACATGACAGCAAAGACAATAGAGAAAAGCTTTTGTTTTATATTTCATGTGAATCCTGGTGTCACTTTCCCCTTTTCTTCTGTCTCGTGCCTTTGTTATTTATTGGTTGCGGCGGGCTGCTCGGAGATGAAACGGAGGGAGGTGAGGAGGAGCAAACACAGACTTGATGACTTGTGTGTTTTGGTTTTTTTTTTTGCACAGGCAACGGAAGGGGGAGGTTGTAGTTTTATTGGCATTGATTTGAGCATTATACTGTGCATTGTTGCAAGATTATTACATTAACTGGCCTGGCTTAATCACATTAGGAATGCAAGTGAAGAGAATGTGGTATGTCATATCCTTGCAGATGCACACATCATAGTCTCGGCCTTTCTGCTCAGTCGCTCTATTTAGCTGCAAGAACTGTGGTGAGTTTGCTGACTTTGCTGGCAAACGGACTTTTATTTCTTGAAAGATAAAAGTAACTTTTCGAGAAGATGATTAATGTTATGTTTCTGTCCTCAATAACTGTGGCGATCTTAACCTACCAGAGTCCCCTGGATTTTTAGATTCAACCTATTGTTCGGATTGCTCGGAGATGACATGCCTTTGTTCTCTAAAACAATGAAGATGGATCAATTGAAAAATGCAATTTTTGCTGTAAATTCCAAACTTTGCCGTTGTTGGTGAAGTGCCTTCAAAAGTTTGCTCAGTATCTGACCCAGCAAAAAAGGGAAGTGTTCTCATGAAGAAGTGACATGTAAGGCCAAAGTGGGCGTCATTTTTAGTTGGTATGCCTTCCACGCCTCATTGCATGGTGACCTCCTTTATGCAAGCGCCTACGCAGTTCCAGGAGACAAATTGTGCCTCGTCAGTGTCTAAAAAAACTAGTGTTCCTTGGAGCCCAGCACGGGCTGCTCTTGAGGTTAACTGACCCCAGGCAGTCTTCCTCTTTTCACCCTAGTCAGGGGGCCACTCAGCTTGGGTACTGAAGCTCTTAATGCTGGGTTCTCTGTGGGAGTCTGTGCCTTCCACATTTCCTCCTGAACCACAGGCTTTTGACCGTGTTGTCTCTCTTTTTCTTTCTTTCCTCTTCAACTTTATTTGTCTGTCTCAATCCATCTCTGAGTTTTTCTCAGTTTATCTTTGTATACCTCCCCACCCATAATGAGATATTTCACACCTCCGAGAGACTTGCTGAGGTCTGCTGCAAGGACCCCACCTGTTCACCACAGGCTCCTGCACCTCCTTGCTGCCCTCATTAGTGCAAGAATGAATACTGATGCTCTGCATGTGTCTTTCTCAAAGACTGGTAAAAGTGAGGCTCCTTTACTCTGCATTATTTCAATTAGTTTGCAGGGGTCGACTCCAACTACTTCAAAAATCAGATTATGCGTAAGCTTATAAGAAAATGACCATACGGCTCACTTCATTTATTACCTCAGTAAATAGTTTCTTCATAAGTTCATAAAATGTTAATATTATAAAGCACAATAGACTTTGGGACATAGCAACCTTGTGAATGACAAGTTGCTATCACAGCATGTCCTCAAGTTCTCAGTTAGATCAAATTAGAGCAGAGCTGTAGCAATGCCTACCCTCACCAGCTTCACCCTCTCATTCAAATCTGGTCTTTTTTGGCTCCAAATGGCAATGTCGTAATTCCAAAATGGGGGCTTTAAAATCCGTAATAGTCCACCAACCAAAGGGTGATGCTGCAGTCGGTTTATGCTTGATCTGTATCCATTATGATCATAACCAGAGTACATCTGATATCAGCTACAGCTGCATAAACGAAATAAAAAGAGACTCAAACTGTGTATAAGTGATGCAGGGCCTGTGACAGGCAGAAACTTATTAAAGAGATGAAAAAGCTGCATAATTTATTTTTTTTTTCCCCAGAAAAGGATAAACCACTTGGCAAAACAAAATTAAAAGCTTTAAAATTCACCAAACCCTCAATTCAAGTTGTGCAGATGGAGTTATTCTACAGTGGCTAAAATAAACTCACAATGCATGAGCACCACAAAACCCTCCGCAAGTTTAGTAAGCATCACCACGGCGGCAATCTCAAAGCTCCTAACATGCCCAAACTGATAAATATACACTTTTACACACACTGAAGGCCCATGGTTTTCTCTTCAGCAGTCAGAGAATTTCAAAAAGCCTCATTCTCTGTGGTGATAATTACCCATGCTGCTCTCCGATGGTGCATTTGCATAATCATCATCAGCCATTCACAGAGGACACACAAAGGACTATAATGAGGCAACAGAGAAACAAGAAGCATTTTCAGGAGGCCATTGAAGACTTGCACTGAGAGGGCAGTCAGTGTCGCCTGATACTGTGCACAGAGCGCCACCGAACAAGAAGAGAGCTGTAGTGATGGTTTGTTAAGGGGAAAAAAAAAAAATTAAATTGCTTCGGCCAGTGTGTCCCCAAGTATTCATGTTGCGTAACGCGGTGTAGCCTACTTAGGTTGCTGAGATGCTGCATTTGTTGAGAGTTGGCGGAGAGGTGAGCCAGAGAGTGGGAAGTGAAAAAAACCTTCTCATCCTTAACAAACTTGCTGTTGCAACAATCACAGTAGGTGGAAGCAGCAGGAGCTGTCAGATACACCTGCCTTTAAATCCACTGTTATTTTTTCAAACTTTGTTCTACTTGCAAAAGCATCAGTTCTTGTGCAAAACAGCAGGTAACCTTTTTTTTGACTGAACAATGTAGATTAGCATGAACTCTGTATAAGAAGATGTTCACACATAAATCTGACAATAGACAGACTGTAATTTTATAGACTGACCTAAATATCACTGGGTACTGTCTTATCACAGGTATTTTGCAGCAAAATAGTAATCTTTAGTGAACTTTCCTTTAATGAGGGTGATAATATTTTTGCTGATGTTTTTTACTGAATGATTTTTTCCTTTTCATTTAAAATAAACAGTTTCAGTTGCAAAATACTGTAAACTAACCAATATCAGGTTGCAGGAGAGATCTGAGCTCTCTTTTAAAAGATGATTTTCTTCCACCTTAAACAGCTGTGTGCAGGGTCTCAGGTGTGTTATGGTGTCTCTTGAGGCTCATGGATCTCAAACAGCCTTTTCATGAAAGGTTCAGCAGTATTTCTTTGTAGTCTATTCAGTTTAATGATACAAGGAAGGGGTAAGTTGATGTAACACATGCAAGACTTATATTGGAAACAATAAAAAGAGAATGGAACTGATGGAGAGCACAACACAGTGTGTGCATGTAAGCCAAAAAATTATCATCCTGCATTAACCCATTCAGTGATTGGTTTAGGAAATGCAATATTTTTGTCTTTTGAGGGATTACCATGGCATATAAGATGGTCATAAAGTCATATTTTTGCTGTGTATTGGCTGGCATAATAGAAACTGCCTGCTGAACACTGAATAATCACTGCTTGCTGTTTTTGCCTTGACACAAATGTTACTGTAGCAGTCACTCTTCTATTGGCAGCACAAACACAACTTGAATTCGAAAGAAATACTAGGGACATTCAGATATTTGTGGCATCTCTTCAGGTCTGTGTTTTATTAAGTAAATCCTTCCTGTAGCCAAATGCTTTATCTTACACAGGCTCAATGAGTAATACTTTCCTCTGTTAGCATGTACACATTCACCCACTGAAAATCTGCATACGCATAGCCAGCTAATCAAGTCATAGTTACCAAATACACCTCGCTCTCGATAAATGACCTGCCATCAAACAAACACCCCTTTAGCATGGTTCGCAGGGCCAAATGCTAGAGAGGTCTGTTTGTGCTCATAGAACTTGGGTTACAATATTTCATTCTTCGTTCCATCTCACACAGCATTGTAATGGACCCTGAGAATGTGACCCTACAGGGTCATCAGAGTAATCACCCACTGATACTGACCTGCTACAGGTTAGTCACCCTGCCACAACTTTCTTTATAGTCAGAGTAGCTTAAGTGGATAAGTAGGAGGCCTATTTTATTCCTTGGCACTTACTTAAAGTAGGTAAAACTTCTGGCCTGACCTAGCAGGGGGTTATAAAACAGACACCCTGTGTCATCAGGGAGCAAGAGGAAGAACAGGTGCATATTGTTCAGTGGGGCCAGGTGTAACACAGCCAACACACCTACCACCCTTTAAAACCAGTCCTGTGCCTGTATCAGTGCCTGAAAAGGGGCCCAACATGTCCAAGAGATAAAACCGTATGAACCATTTCTAAAACTAATCAAGCATTGGGAGAGAGTGTTGCCTCACTATTGGACGTGGCCATCCTTAACAGTCAGCATCGGTACTGGACATTAATCTGAAGGCCTAAAATCATTAAATATGGATGTGATTTATAGAAATTCCCTGCTGACCAAAAACAGAAACTCTTCTTTTGTCATTGTCAAACAACACTTTGAGGAGTCACACCAGTCAAGAGGGGGCTAACAATTCTGTCATGCTGGTCTTTTTGTTTGGATATTGTGAGCTTTCCCATGTTATTCTCCAACTTTTCTTTCCCTATGACAAACTTTGCAGGAAAAATAAGAACTTTCCTTTTTAACTTTAAGGTCTAAGTAGAGTCACTCAGGGGAGTGTTGGCTCAACTGACCAAATCTCCAGACTGTCTCATCAAAAAGAGCGGTGGTAAAGCTATTCTTGTTAGTCTCAATAGGGAAAAAAAAGTCATTGATCTTTTTGCAAGGTGTCTTTGGGACAAACATATCTTCTGTAGAGCATTTTTTCACAGTCAGGGATTACTTAACTAGAAGATGTATGTGTGCACATCAAGGAGAATGGTGTGAGCAGTGATCAACAGGCCTTACAACCTTCCATGCGGAATTGTTTCAAATAAATGCATTTGCCCTTTGAAGTAAAAGAGTTTTATTTATTGGGTTTTCAGACAGGGAACTGAAAATTAGGCAGAAATGGGTAAGAAAGATGAACGAGGGCAATATCTTTGACAGTGAATGTCTTATTGAGGCTCCATACTGTGCTGACTTAAACATTAATGTTAAACTAGCGACTGTGAATCAATAATTCAAGTAAAGATGTTGATGTATGCCTGCTGAGTTTGATGTACCAAAACACTACCCTTACACAGCTATACCAAGCACGAACACAAACATAGAGAAGGCAGTTCAAATCATGAGTTGTGAAGCAAAAGCACAAGGCTCTGGAAAAACTGCCTTTGTCTCCCTGACTCAAAGAATTCGTGTTTAAGCTGAATGCCCTTCGACTGATGGGTAGCATTTAGGGCATGTAAACAACAAGCAAATTAAGCATTCAGCCACCGAGCTGGATGTGAGCAACATCCGCCCACTATGCTATGCAGCTAGCTAGCTTATTCAAGGAGCACTTGCAGAACAGCCAACCTGTGGGAAGAAGTGCACAAGTGCCATCCCAGAGCTGTTTCTCCTCAAAAAAACATCCTGCATGCCTGCTGGTGTCCCCCTCCCTTGCTTCCCGTCTCTCTCCTCCCTTTCTGCAGCTCTCTCACTTCACAAAACTCCCCAATGAAGGCACTTGTCATCTGTACACCTCCTCCGTGTCATGTTTTTCCATCCCCCTTTCGTCCCCCTCCCTCCCTCTTCTCTGTAACTTTCACTTGCTCTAGCTCGTCTTCCCCCGAGCCAGTCCACAGTGACAGTGCTGCCTCTTCCTCTGGATGCTGCTCGGTTGACAAGGAGAAGAGGGAGGCCCAGAAAGCACAGAGAGACCTGCTGACACTCTCACCAAGATAGGCAAGTAGGGAAAAAATTCTGAAGGAGAAGGAAAGACATGCACAGAGACAAAAAAGTGGGAAGGTTAAGAAAGTTAAAAGAATTAGCGATGGGGATGTAAGAAAACTGCACGGAGAGAAAAAGAGACAGGTTAGTCTCAGAGAGACAAAGCGGGAGTAAAAAAAGAGTGCGATATAGTAAGATAGAGAGGAGAGATGAGTGATTAAGAAAAAGAGTTAAAAGAAGGGTGCAGAGAGTATGCAGTCAGGGCTGTGGGGATATGAAACATCCTCAGGCAATATTCCTCAGCCTTAGCTCTCTCACGGTGAAAAAACAAAAACTTAGCTTTTATGCCATAAACTGCTGCGTTGTAGACAGGGCTGAAGAGTAAGTTCAGCACGGTGAGGATGATGAAGAATACAAATGTTAACTCTCCTTTGACTACAAAACATGGGGACTATGGTAGGGAATTAAGTTGTTACTTATAAGGAGTGATCTTTCTGACAAGGGCATGGGAGTAACCACCGCTAGCTGCCAGCGCTAAAGCAGAATGAACTTGTGGCCGGGCTAACCTGCTGACACATACTCCATCTTTTAATTCATCTCTTGTTTTTTTATGGCTGCTCGATATCAAACAGAGAGGTGAGATAAACCTCTCCTGAACACATTTGTCCAATTTTAGCTTAGCAGCTGTAACTATACAGCAGGCCTGTCAAACATCAAGCCTTGGGGTTCTTGATATGTTGAAGTGGTTTTCATGGGGCTGTGGAGAGTGTGCTGCCATTAAAAATTTGGATTGTGGTGTAAATTGTGGCTCTTCAACTGAAACTGTGACAGCAAGTGTAAAGAATGAATTATAAAATGATTATTTGCTCAGAAATAAACTATATGTATGAGCATGTCTGGCTAACCAGCAACCTAGAAAAACTATTCAACACATACTAGACCAAGAGTTAGCATACCGTCAAGATATACTTTCCACATTTAGCATTTCCACTGTGTAACATTTCAATTAATTAATCAAAATTTTATTTATAAAGGGCTTTATGTACAAAACATGTAATTCAAAGTGCTTTACATTGACAAATAAAAGCATTCCCCCATTTCCACTGTGTAACATTTTCATTTTGCGTTGTTGTAAGATTTTGGCAGTATTAGACAGTATTAGATCAGTATTAGATTACAAGTTAAGATAAAAATATCTGCTAGTGGCAGTTGTCAGTTCAGTGGAAAATCAGTGGAAAACAATGGTCTTGCTATGATATTATTGACTCAGCATTTTAAAAATGAGAAATAATTTTGAGTTTAAATCTGCCACAGTTATCATTTCAGCCAGAACAAAAAAGAACAAAAACTTGACTGATATACCAACAGTATAAGGGATGAGACTTTTAAATAGTAAATAATCTAAATTTAATCATATAAATGCATTTAAAACTGCTTTACTTCAGTTTTCACAATTTCCTGCTCATTGATCACCACTTGAAGTTCTCTTTGTTTTTTTTTAAACCACACTTGGAGCTTGTGCTTTAAGCTATGAAGTTTCTGTATATGTGTGTGCGTGTGCATGAGTGTGTGGGAGGTTTAGAGAGGTGTGTGGGCGCAACTGAAGCATTTTGACTGCTTCAGAAGAAAAGGTCTGTAGAGCTAACATGACACATCTTTCACTCTCTCCTGCATTCTTTTGCTCCCCGTCACTCTCTCTTCTTCTGTGATCGTTAGGAAGTAAATTGGCCGCACAACAACGAGAGAGTCTTTTATGTTAAATAGGTCATCACATGCTGTGGCATCATGACTCATTGAGGATCCTGCACGCTGACTCCAAGTATTAGTCCGTATAACAAAAGAGATATCTATTTGCATGTTCTACAAACATGATGCAAATGAATGAAGGATAAGTGATGCTTTCCTGTTTTATCACTACGGGAGGTAAAGTAAATAAGCCTATTTACTAACCTACACATCTGATTATGTAATGTGCTCATTTGCATAGGATAAGATATTTTTGTAATTTCAAACATAAAGCAGATTAAGTGTTATACAATACAAAGTATGCTGCTTTTGAATCCACTCAGGGTCATTATTTGTAGGGGTACTCTCATAACATCCATCATGAAATTATCAGAAAGAAAGTACCATTTTCCCTTCTTTCCTTATAAAGGGCACCTCAAATTCCATCAGACACAGCAGAATACAGAAAGGAGAGCAAGGAAAACAAAACAGACCCGGGATTTATTTCTTTTTCTTTTCATTCCTGGCACAAGAGAATATAGAGCAAAATTGTAATTTTGAGACCTGTGTTTTGGAGTCTGCTGACGTTCAGGTTTGTCATTTCTTCGGGGCATTAAACAAAGCGCAGGCTGCCTGTTCTGTCTTAGACAGATAGATGCTGTGAGCCCGAACCTGCACGGTGAGTCTTAACTATTATTTAAAGAAGCACCCATGAGGCTAATGTTTGACGTCACTGTAATTGTTGTGAGTGTGATTAGCTCAAAATAGGGAAGGGAAGGGAATATGATTAGTGATCTGGGCCTCTGTTATAGGAGAATAGATAAGTTACAACTAATATGTGAATACATTTTATGTTCATTTGTCCTACTTTTCTACTGCTGATTGAAATAAATTTGACTTCACATTCTAAAAATCAGGTATCCAATTCTTTTCTGTTTGGATAAACACTCACTGTTGCACAGAGATCCTTGCTCGAGAGCCCAAAGCAATATTTATTACAGCAAAGAAATATGTATTTTAACTTGTAGGGAAAGCAGCTGTAGCCTGATTAAATAGACAGATGAAGGAAACAGCGCCCTAAACCTCATTAACAGAAAATACGAGCTGTTACAATGCTGCCACAATGATCAAAGGTGATCTCTGTCAGGTTCAGTACAAATATGACAAAACTAGTAGTACACATAGATAATCACTAATATATTCAGTGTGCAAAGCTGCAAAAATCAGAACACTTCTTTCTTGTTTGTGGAAATGGTGGAAAGTTACCAAGTACAATACAACAAGTACAGTATTTTACTTGAGAATGTCCTTGTAATACCACCTTAAACCTCTATTTTACCATACAATACTGAATGGAGGAAACGTTCCACATTTGACTTTTTCAAATTTAGCTGACAGCTGCATGTACTTTTCAGATTAAGCCTCATATTAGTAAGACCAAAACCTCCTGAGGCTCGATAGCAGGCAAAGTGGTGCTTTTAGCTGGATGCTAATGTCAGCATGCTAACATTCTAACAAAACCTCCCTGGTGATTTAATTTAAGAGCATAATGACAACCATCTCAGTTGCTCCAGTTACGCAGTCATGCTAACGTTTGCGAATATACACATAACATAGAGGACAGCTTATATAATGGTTTATAATTAGCTTTAAAGGTTTCTGGTTGCAAACTGTTTTAGACCCATTTAAAGTTTATCTTTAAGGTGGCAAAAGTGGAAAAGTTAAGGAGTTAGTTCAGGATATCTGTAATTAATTTCATGGCAATCCATTAAAGTAGTTGTGGATATAATTTAGTCTGAACCAAAGTGGTGGACTTGACATCTCCATTCCTCTAATATGACTAAAGCCATGATAAGCTTTTAAAATATAAAACACCATAAAAGATTAAATGAGCAGTTTCCAACCTTTCGATCCTTTACAGGAAAGGAATTTATACTCAAATCCCTTTCGGATTTTTCAGAGTTACTTCATATTGGTATTTCCACCGAAGAGCAATTTCTCTTTTAAACTCCTGAAACAGATCTTTTTTAAACAGTAATTTGAAACAAAAAATTTGCAATGTGTCACAAAAAAGGCTTAAATTTGAATGCATATTTGTGTATCAGAACCTCTTTTTTATCTAAACACAGAAATCACTACCTAACTGTATGTTAAATAATCAAAATGAGCTCCAATTCAACAATACCACTTACACGCTGATGCCCCAGCATTAACAATAGCAATGCAATAATACACCAAACAAGGGGACATTTTTTTCTTCTGAATGCATTTTCTTTTACTTGTAATTCTTTCAGTGTGTTTGGTGTACTTCTATTGGTGGCTAATTTTCAAAGTGTAGTATCACAACATTTTCTTAAGCAAAGGATCTAAGTATATCTAAAACCACTCTGCTAGACAAAGAGAAATGAGAAACAAACAGTTCCTTGAAGTTCTCTTCAATCATATGACTTAAAAGAAAAAAAAATGAGTGATGTGTCTCTTTCAAAGATGTTGTCACTTTAGACCGTCTCATCTCCACAACAGCAAGTTGTTTATTTTGCTAAAATAATTTCCCAAGTTTGCAGAAAACCAAAATTTCAAGATGGAATTGCTTGATTTTTAATCAGTTCATTTCTCAGTGTGCAATACAGCTGTATTTTTCATACCGCAGCAGTCTGAGGAAAGACATTAAAGCCTTGGGCTGGTTTTATGAGGGATATGGATTGTTTGAATAACACTGTGCAGCACAGACAGTGGTCTCTTTGTATACAGCTTTTCTCAGGAGACGATATTCCTCTGGAGATCTCCCCATAGACTGTCTTCAGTGCAGAATGGGAGTCTAAGGTTTTAACAAAACCCATAAAACAGTGATAGTGAACGCAGCTTGAACTACATGCAAATGCAGTCTGTTCATACAGCGCATAAGGAGAATGAGAATACCGCTCAGAGACAGAATATGGTTTTTCTGTGCAAGAAACAATTCAGGTGCTTGAAATACTTCACCTTCATCTTCGATTTTATGCACAATATTTATCAAAAGCAAAGTTATAGTCTATTGAATGAAACTTTATTCAATACAGGTGCCATGGCTGCTGGTAGTACACAGAGCAAGTTTACAGATCTGCACCGCCTCAGTGCAGAACAGATCATTTTCTTTATGTCACTTGTAAAAGACCCATTTATAACTGTGAAATTCAGTCAATAAATTCTATTGCCCTCTGCGGCCTTTTCTCCCTCTGCGGAACACTTCACAAAATGTCACCATGAAACGCCTTCAGAATATTCCCCAAACTCCGCAATAAACAACAATGAGCGAGAACATAAGTCACACTGTAAACACCTCAGGCTTTTTCACAGGGAGCTCCCCCGCCCCAAAATAATGTTTCATTGCATTAAATTTGATGCATATTTTTCACAGTGTTTATATCCTGGTTTTTTTTTTTCAATGAAAAATCCTGGCTCCTCCTTGACACTGCCGAGCTGTGCTGGAGGGTTTTTTTTTTTTTTACGATGCACTGAGCACACCCTTGACTGGCTTCATGAGGTGTGAAGTCACTGCGGTCAACTTATATAGTAAAGGTTCAATGGTATAGAGGTCTGGAAGGCGAAAATGCACAATCAGCTCTGGGTACAATGCCATCACTGCCCCATTCATCCAGAAAAGTAGGCTGCTCTAGAGGTTTAATTCTTTATAAGTACAAAAAAGTAGAGAATAATTTGGTTTTTTTTCAGGCTCTTTTCCGTCTTGTCATAAAACACAGTACTTTTAAAGGATAAACTCTGATTTTAACAAATAATTAACAGGATTTAGATACTTTAAATATTCAAAGCCTACGTTTCAGCCATTATAACATCTTGTGTTAAACAGGATTCACTGTGTAGAAAGTTAAATACAACCACAGTCAACGTGCGAAAGTGTTTTTCCATGTTCCTGTCAGTGGCTATATTCCACACTTGAGTAAAATGAAGCGATGTCCAGGTGTGCATAAGGTGTACTTATGCTACATAAGTGTATAGTACACTTCACTGACTGAGCAAAAGAAACATAAGAGATGAATTTGAAAAAGTAAAATGCATGCAGGTTCAAGACATAGCAAAATGTTAACAAAATATCTATTTGTATACAAACAGAAGTCTTTTGGCCAAAAGATGAATTAAAGATTCAACAAAGGCAAAGGTAAATTGCCGTGTTTTACACATAGTCGATAATCTCTCATTCCTTACCTTGTATTTTTTCTAATGATTTTAAAAGCTATTCAAAAAAAGATGTTTATACTCAAAAATAAGAGGTGCCTGAGTCTGTGTACTCAGTCATGTATCACCTAGTGAAAGCTTGCCCACAAACTATTATTTGAAAATCACTGTCGAGCCCTATTATTTTTACCAGATTGTACCTTGGCTGAAACTGTCATATTGTGCCTTTTAAATGTTCAATTACTGTGGCAAATCTGAGAAAAACACACACTTACAAGTATGTGTTAATGCGTGTTATAAATGATAATGACCAAAACAAGACCTGCATGTGCGTCACTCCTCAGCTTCCTCCTATTAATGGAGGGATTTTTCGTCTTTCTCACCCCAGTTCAAGCTGTGAGCAGGACAACTCCGGAAAGTGAAAGTATTTATAGCTGCTCTGAAGGGCCACACTTGAATGCGGATGAATATCCGACCATCATGGATAACAGCAAGATGCAATATTGTTAAAAAATGGGGACTATGGTGTACAGATTTGAGCAGAGGCTGCTTCAGCACTTTGGATGGAGTATAACTTTGCCATTTGTCCAAATGCCGTCCAGTGAGCGGTCCACCGGCCTACTCATATTTTTGCCCTCTGAATTTCAGTGGCTGCTTCTCTTTGTAGCAGGGCCGCCCTTTAAATGCTTGAGTCTTTCTCAAACCTACCAACTGAGTGATGAAGGTAAACCATAGGTTAGCAGAATGTTTTGGCCATTGGCTTTTAAAATGAATAGGCATGTATCATCGGTAAAAAAGCTGCATACCCAGAAGCACACATCCAGCCATGTACTTAAGGCTTAGACCCAAGCTGCAACCTCTAGGGCTAAAAAATTAACCCAACACAGAAAGTGCCAAAACCTGTAGTTCCTCAAACTGTCACTTGAGGCTAACTCCAAAATCTCAATCTTCCCTTTTAGAATAACCAACTTTATAGCATAAGTAAACATGTTGCAGCCTGGTCCAAAACACGGTTTTAGTCTGGTATAGCTGTACATTTTTATACAGCTTACTTATTCAAAGTATGTTAATGCTAAAAAGTGAATAAAGGTTGAGAAAAAAGTTATGGATAGTTCGTGGTGTGGCCTCTTAAACTGATGACAGCCTCTCGCTCTTTGCAAAGCATGATACAGTCACAGAGAGCTATATGTATCCCCCCCAGCTCCATGCTTGTCCACTTCTGGCCACAAGAACAACGAGATGGCAAAAGACATAATGCAAAAGCTTGAGGCGTCTTGGCTCTGTTTGCTATTTATATTACTCTTTATGCATAGACCTAATCTTGATTCTGTATGTGTCCAGCTATGTCTTCTGTATTATTTTGCCAGTTTATACTGTCCTGTTTAAGCAATGATGAGGAGTATAAGTACAAGGCCTGTAATTCAAATATATGGCTGTATTTGTATTCAATAAAGGCGTAATTACAAAAGATATCCACAAAAAAAGGAGATAGAGGGTCACAAATGTTTAAAATATGCAAAAGACATCGATAAAGCTCTGAGCCACAATAAACTTGACAATCCAATATGGCTGAAAGAACAACTTGATCATTTTTGTCCTGGGATTTGCAATAAATTTGACATATGAAAACAACCACATTGTGTGTTTCTGTGTGTGTGCTTTGTCTATTTCCAGCATACATGTTCATGAATCCAATAAATGTGTCATCCTGTCAGGTAGCAGCATCCTGTTAGCGAAGCTCGCAGACAGGCAGAACAATAAAGGGGTGAAGACGTGGACAACTTCAGCTGGAATAACTGCCTCTTCTTTCACAGCATGTTCTCGAGACGTGGGGTTTCTCATTAAACGTGACAACGTCCAAGAACATTCTAACATAATATGATGAAAACAAGAACATACACTAAAGCTTCTCTCCAGGTTCACCGTTGTTATTATAATTGCACCGAATTAAGACAGCCTGCTGGTTTTTCCACCATCATTATACAAAGCTGGGGTCTCTTGAAAGGGCATTTGTCCTATTATCACAGGCAGAGGGCAGTTTGCAAACCCAGACACACAAATCTTAAGCAGCACTATGAAAAATGCAGAATAAGCAAAAGAGGGAAAAAATTTGGAAGTATGTAAAAAATTGCATAACTACTTAAGTTTGTGTGAAAAGCACCTGGGGCATGGCAAACTCTTCTGCATCCAATTAAAGAAAGCAGTCTAAATAGTCTCACTGCATTTTATTTATTCATAAAGGTCATTCATTTTTGAGAAAACTTTCAAAATAAATTATTTTGCACAATTTACATGAGATTTAAATAATTTCTATTGGAGAATCGGGTGAAAACTAAGCGGATTGACAAAACAAAACTCCAAGAATCCTCTTAAGGTTCACAGAAATGTGAAAGACCAAGGCAGATAAAACTGCAACATTTGGAACTGTAAGGTTGTACATATTAGGATTTGGACCCGGAGAAATCCGACATATGTGGAGTTAAAACAGCCTTCGGTTGTACAGTCTCCGGATCAGAACCCTTTGGGCTGACAGATGAGGTACGTCTCTTTTTGCAGGGCTGCAGATAACCCTGCCTGACCTCCAGGAACATCAGTTTGTAGAACATTGTGTTAGAAATCCTCCTGGGAGTTGAGTCGGGAGCTCTGGAGCTAATAGGTACAGATATCCATTTTCTTCCCTGTCTGCACCTTCTTCCTCATTCCCCTGCACTGCAAAAAATGTCCATCTGAAACGTACTTGCACACAGAAAGTGGCAGCTGCTGGCCGGGTTTTCACAATTTACCATGAATTCAGCTCCAGCTACTGCAGACAGAAACTGAACAGCAGTGCACTTGTGCCCATACTATTAGTGAGAAAACCAAGAAGTGGTGGGAGATCAAAACTTAATATCCTACTGCTTATCTAACTTTACTTATTTAACAGGTTAAAAAAACAAAAAACAAAATGCACAAGATGAACTGAATATTTTTTATTTTTTATCAGAAAAAATACATTAATTTTCAAGATAAGACTAAAGTGTAGTCAGCAGAGATTTTTTACTATAGTTTATTAAAATCCCCCTCTGCTCGTGTTTTTTTATTATTCTTTTGTCATTGAGAAATTGAAGTTTTACTCTGCACAGTGATGAATGTGCAAGTGTCTGACACACCTCACCTTCATCTGCTAAAGGAGAAAGCATCTCAGCTAAAGTTAGAGGTTTAAATTGTGTTGGTATGAGCAGATTTCTGTGACATTGAAACTAGTTTGGAAAATAACTTACATAAAGTAGGAGTTCAAACCTCCAGAGTACAAACACCAAAATCGGATATAGGAAATATTTTAGTTGAGCGGTTAAACTGATTACAAAAAAACCCAAAAAATTCATATGCATCGATTTTTGATTTTTCAAAGCTGTAGAAGGAGGAGAATTTTTATCAACTTATTTGTGATTTAATACATCATACTTAAATTATTATTTGATGCAAAGTATTTTGATTTGACTTCAAGGTCTAGCGTGTATGATTTAGTGACATCTAGTGGTGGGGTTGCAAAATGCACCTCACTGAATATCTTCCACTGCTCCTCCCCTTCCAAGCATGTAGAAGAACCTATGTTAACCTCCAAACTTGCAAGAAACACCTAAGGCTCTCTGTAAAGTCAGTGCTTGTTTTGTACAGTCTAGGCTACTGTAAAAACATGGTGGCACAACATACAGGCATCATGGAAACAACTCGCTCTTTCTAGATATAAAAGGCTTTTTAAAAAGAAAATTAATCCACAATCCACAACAATCCTTTTTTCAGGTTGTTTGTAGAAATGTAAACCTTCTTATAAATCTTATATTGTATTTCTGTCATATACTACAAACATAACACCCTCAATCCTATACGCTGGACTTTTAACAGGTCCTCCTTTCTTTTTTTATTATACAAAGGAGAAGATGCTGTCACTGCTCAGAGATCTACAAACTTAGCCCTCCTGGCTGTAAATGAGGCCATGTTTGAACAGCAGCAACAGAAGCTGAAGCAAAGTCAGGATGCACTGCTGTTTACCACTTAAACCACCACATTCTCAAGTCATACACATTAAAGACCCAATATGTCACTTTACACTTCCACTTCACCAAGATTTTGAGGGAAATATTTTACTTTCACTTGGTTATTTTAACATGTTTGATAGATTTTCTTTTTAACTCAACAGGATGTAACATAGTAAAATATGTTCTACCAACGAGAACAACAGAGTTAAAAATACTACTATATATTATAGGAGTCAACATTAGAAAACCTAGCGTCTTTACTTCACAACATAGTCCCCTCCAACATTTACAATCATAGTCTAGCAGTCATGGGGTGTACAGATTCCTGCTTTGTGGTAGTCAGGATCTTGAAGCTCCAGAAAATGGTAAACAGCATTTCGTCATCAATAACAAAATAGTGACCACTGATCTCCTTGGACTTGTTGAAGAGGTAGCAGTCAAAGGGTCAAAAATCAGGTTAATGGGGCTAATATTGAAGTAGTAGATATCAGCATTTCTTGATGATTGAAAGAAAGCCAATGCTTTCCATTTTCTCTGAGTGCCCATGTGCAATTTTGAATTTCCTGAAACTGAAGTACCACAACGTAAACTTTCTGCATAATTACTCAGGTTTTAATGCACGTGCATGAAACCAGACCTGTATAGACTATCTCATTTGTTATTAGTCCAAGAACTCATATACTCATATATCACAATATAACTGTCAGATGCCCATTTTAATGCACTAACTACTTGATACTTTAAGCAGACCTACATATTGTTGGTACATGCTTCATATTCAGTTGCATGACTTTTCCATTTATTGAAATAAATTTTACAGCGTGGTGTTGCTCGTTTCACTTAAATGAACCTCATAAGTACTTATTCAACCACTAGTCATTTTTGAATGTTTTGTTACAGTGTGTCATGCTGTGTGCCTCCCACATACCTGACCATGGAGCACACCAGCTAATAGCAGCTAATATCAAACATACTAATCCGTTGGTGGACTGTGTGAAGTCAGAGAAGTGGAAAGATATCAGTGGGGCAAAGGGCACCTGGTGGCTGGAAATGACACATCCTTACAGCGCGGACTTTATCAACAACTTGATCCAAATATTACTTCAATCAGCATAATTTTTTAATGCCAGTTCCGTGCTGGATATTTGCTGGAATCACATGTTTAAATAACCCAAAACGTTTAATATTCGTGTTACTTATTTCTACGCTTCTTTAAACTCATGACTTGTTAATATGGATATTTTTTGCAGCGTGCTTCACCTCCAACAGAAGAAGACATAAATGAGAACAGGCTTCTGGGATATGACTGACGGCCCCGCTCAACCAATCAGAGCACGGATGCTGCGAGCACCTCGCCTGCTTCTCTGACGCTATTGGCTGTCCTCAGGAGAGTCGGGGTTTGTTCTGATATTAATGACTGCTGAGGAGACGGCGGCGCATCTATGTGGTCCGCCTGACACTTGATCGAGGAGGGGAGAGATGCGCCGTCAGTAGCCGCTGTGAAGACGGGAAGGGAAGGGCACAGGGAACACATGAATCTCTCTTCATACTCTTTCCGACCTGCTTTTGGACTTCGCTTCGTTTTTTGTTTTTCCCCCCACGCAGAAGCCGTGTGTGTTTCGCCGTGGAAAAGAGGCTAGAACTGATTTCTCATCAACTGCGTACAAATAAGAAGACCTCACATTGACTGGCTTTATGTTGCGCGCTGGGGCTCTTTCGGCATTGGAGCGACGCACTTGATGGGAATGTAGAAAACACATTCTGCTTCGAGAGCTATAATGGTTAAATCGGGTAAGTTTACTCTGTTTACTCTTGTATTATATTTTCTGTCATTTCGCACATATCGCACGGTTGCGCCTGTGCAACGCATTTTCCAAGTTAATGAAAAACGCCTGAATTCAGTGATACGGGGATGTTTCACCGGACATGTTGTCTTGCATTTAAAATAACGCACCATTACGCATCCTAGATACCAATCACTCACCCGTGATCGCAGAAATTTGGGGAAATATTGCAGGATAATTATGCTTATGACTGGCCTCGAACCTCTTACTCGACGTGGAGACGCGCTTTTGCGCAACTATGCAGGATGCGCCTCAACCTGGACCGGATTTGTGATGCACTCAGTTTAGGCTGAAAGTCAAATTAGTGAAGAAAAATCAAAACGGACTTGTGTGTGTGTGTGTGTGTAGATGCGTTAGTGTGTGTTAGTGTGTGTGGAGTGATGTATTGGCAGTTTCGTGTCCCCGGGTCCTGCTTAGTGAGCGCACACCAGACACGTCTCGAAGAAATCCACAGAATGGTGGCCAACCCCTCTCCTCTCCTCTCCTCCATCCTCCTCCTCACTCTCTCATTTAAACCTTCCTGTTGCAAACAGAGAAGCCGCAACCGAAACATGCCACGAAAGTATGTTACACGGTTCTTTAGCGTTTTAAAAATTAAAAAAAAAAAACACGCGCATTCCATATGCACACTGCAAGGGTGAGCAGAAAGGATTTTGTGCTCTCACCGCCATCTCTGCACGTTGCATCCAGGGCTTTTGCGGAATTTGCACAGCCACTGAGAGTCATCTTGGAGCGCATTCACCATCACCCCTTCACCTGCTTGTGCCCCTACACCCACACATCCAGGGATCCGGCTTGAAAGAGAGAGAGAGAGAGAGAGAGAGAGAGAGAGAGAGAGGGAAGCTATTCACTAATCCCTTAACTGCATTGGGGCGTCTCTCTACCGTTTCTCTCTCTCTCTTTCTCTCTCACCACCTCCCATTTTATCTCTCCCATCCCCTTCTCTGTCCAAAAGGTATGTCATCTAGCAGATGTATAACTCATGAATATTTCAAAGGCAGATAAACAGATAATGGCTGATAATGACAAATGTGATTTTCACCGGGGGAGCTGCTGAATGTGATTGCTGTAATCTTCCATGCAGACGTGGTCTGTGGATGCATGTGTGTGTGTGTGTGGGAGAGTATGTGTGTGTGTGTGTGTGTGTGTGAGTCTGTGTGCTTGTTCCCAGTGATGGATACAATAAATTTTGGCCTCCATGGTGCAAATGACTCACCCAAAGCAGCTGCTCACTGAGAAACACACGGTCAGATGTCACATGAGAACCATCATTGCCCTCGCATCAGACGCCACGCCGAGACGAGCCCACACACTCTGTATTGTTCCCACTTCATATTGTGACTACCTGCAGATCGAGCCAAGGACGTTTGTAGCTTAAATCTTAATATTCCACCACTAGATTTACACAAGTGAGCACATTTATGAGGGATTTTCTAGCTAAACATCAAACACTGGCAAAAGTGATCAAGTCCATTCAAAATACAGCCCCAAACTGTTCATGGGGTTTTGATTTAAAGTGTGTGCTTGTATCATAACATTGTAGTCACATTGCAGTTCCTCCAACATGTTGGTAAAAACAGCTAAGCGAAGCAGTAATGGGTTGCTTTATTAATTTGGTCACATTTGTTCAAAACAAATCGATATTACATGTCCACACTAAGTCATACGCTTAAAGTGAGTGGCTTTGTGAATTGCCTATTGATCTGCGTGTGAAACAGTGAGAAGCGGTGCATGGGGGGGGGGGCTAGGCTGGGGGATGGAGAAGGTATTGTGCCTGCAGTGGCCTTATGGAGGCTTGGAGAGTATGATCGGCAGCACAGTGTGGGTGTTCCATATTAATTTCTTTATAGGCAGAGGGCAGCAGGTACCTACAAGGTGAGTGGATGTGTGGGTGCCAAACACTACAACTGGTCAGGAGTCGAAGTGCAGTTCAGGAAGCATTTGTGCTTTACGCTTTTTTTGCGCATTTATCTCAAGTTTTTTCCTTCCATAATGGCAGTAACAAGATGCCCCAGGATCCACCGGGGCTCCAGAGTGAAATACATGTAAACATATTCACAAGACGGCTGCAGGGGATCAGCTTGTGCAACCAAGCATAGGCTCTCTGATAGCATTGTGTTCCCAAACAAACACAGGCACCCTTTAAGAAGGAGGGCAGAGGGAACAGTGGGGGAAAAAGAGGGTGATGTGCATGTTTGTCTTAGATATGGAAGAAGAACTGAAGCAAACATAAAAAATTATATGAGGGGACACAAAGGAAGCCAAGAAAGGAAACAAAAGGAATCAAAACATGGCTTGATGGCGGCATCCATGACATTTCAGTGTTTTGAGTCCATATCAAAGGTCAACAATGGGAGACGACACTTCCTTTGTATTCAATGACATTTACTTTTACATTAGCATATTAGGTATTTAAGTAGCCAGAGTAAGGGGAAGTACAGTTTTTGGAGCACTGAAGCCACACTCCTTCAAAAAATGTTTCTAAGAAATGATGTGTAATATGTGTAACGGATCAATGTCAGGTACGATGCTTATTCACACAAAAAAACTTCAAAGCTATTAAGCACTAATTAGTTTGCTATTCTGCAGATTCCTATCAGAGCTGGATATGCTAGGAACATATGCCCATATTGCAGTTTCAAACATGAGCAGAGAAGAAGGAAGACATCAAGGGCTACTGCTGTGCCGTCCATCTGTCTGCATACAGACTGATACATATAGGCCCTCAGTGCACTAATGAAAAGCTCCGTGGATGTTGTATCATGAGACCAAAGCGAGTGCCCACATTCGGATGAGGCTGCAGTGAATCATGCACAGAGATATGCCTGCATTTTCATGTTGATGGATGCTTGTGTATACAAATGTGTCTGTATTACTGTCTTCCCATTGTGCTGATTAACCTTTGAGTGGACACAAAGCCAACGTGCCTTTTAAAAGCGCTGTATCTTTCATCTGTTTCAGCCGAGGAAAAGCATAGAAAGAAAAGCCCATTTCAGACCCCATGAAATCATAATAAAGAGGTCCAAGCCAGCCATAAACGCATTTCAGTGGCATATAATGATTGATTCCGTCTGCCTTTGGAACTTATTCCCTGCAGGCTTGTGGCCCCTTGACCAACCATATATTATTCATATAAATATAGATAGCTGCGCATCTTAGAGGCAGCACACATGCCACATTTGCACCTGCAGATTCAATTTGGCTCTGACTTTGAGGGATATGCCGCTGGCTCCGTCCCCCCCCCGCCCCAACCGTCGCTCACACCTCTTTCCCTCATTCTGGCTAGCAGCTATACACGGAACATTATGCAGATTTTTTGTCAAGAGTGAGTGCGATTATGTTGGGGGAGAAATGAGTGTTGGAATGTTCGCTACGCCTTTGACCTTATCAGCGACAGCCTTAAGCTGGATACCTTGGTTTAATTTTAATAGATGCAGCACGATGCGAATTAGACGAAGGGACCTAGCCGTGCTCTTTCTCCGTGTGGTGCTTTACGCATGTATTATGCGAATGAGCTTGGGCACGTTTGTTTTTTCATGTTCTCCGTAGTTAGGTTACGTGTGGATGCTCTTTTTTTTTTCTTTTTTTTTTTTTTTTGCAAATGCATGCATTTTGTTGCGTATTTGTGCGTGTTCCTATCTCCCCTGTATGTGTGCATTGGTGCAAGTGGGCGTGCTAAGGCGTTCAATAGTGCAGCATGTGTGTTCTCCCTCGCTCGGCCCAAGGGCATGTCTTGTCCGGAAAAAAGGGATAGAAAAAACAGAGACGGGGGGTCTTGTGGTTAATTTGGAACATTGATTTTACATTAACAGTCAACCTGCTGCAGATTCATGGTCATTCATGTTTTTCTATCCGCTTCCACATGCGTACACATTCATACAAGAGGCTTCATTATACATACACACTGCATATAAGGTTCCCTTTAATGGACTCTCCCTTACCTTAGAGAAAGTATAATAGTAAATCAATGAGGTGAAGGGCAGAAGGAGGGACAGTTAAGCCTTCCAGAGGCCCCCACCCACCAAGGAGCTTACCTAGGATGTTTATTAGAGATGGACTGGTCGCATTACGGCTGTGCTGCGTGTCCACTGTGGCTCAGGTACCCACCTGAAGCGTTTCAAGCATCCTCTCTCACTTTCTTGTCCTCAAACATTTAAGCAATGGTTAACCCCAGGAAGGGAGGAACCACCTTCAGTGGATTTAAATTTTTATCTTTTATGTTCCTTGTTCAGTTCAGATAATGGTTTTATTTGGGCAGAGACAATCAACCATACATCTGTTATTTGGCACAGTTTAAGAAATTTAAATGAAACAGGCACATTATGTGTATTTATAATTAATCCTACACTGACTTTCCTAATAGTATCTTATTTTAAATTCAAAGTTGATGCCAAACTGGTCTGGTGAACAAATAGACCAGTTAGGCAAAGATGGCAGAGTGGAGAGAAGCACCTGAGATGTAATTAAGGTTTTCCTGCTCATGTGTCAGGTGGACATAAATGCACTGCGTTGGCAGCAGCAACACAATCGAAATGAGCCCAAACCCTTTCCTTAAGGGGTTACCAAAAAGCCTCGCTACCTGGACCAAAAGAACCCCATACAGGCATGGACATTGGTAATTAGGAAATAGCAGCCACTGAGAGATAGTCAGACGGTATGCAGACTGCATTTGGCACAACAGGGGTGACAAGTATTGAGAAGACAATTAGGCTTTACAGCAAATGAGCAATGAGACAGAAGGATGCCCAGACAGCGACACAGGAACCTGGGCATGCAAGGAAACTAAATTAAATGCCTACTCTCTGTCCATTATTACAGCCGTTGCTTGGCCGGATGCATATGAGAAAGGCAGGAAAGAATGTTTGCTGTTAACGTTTAAAGAGCAGAGACATGAGAGATGAAAAGGCCAAAGAAGATATGTGGGGGTTGCAATACCAGTAGAAAAAGGAAATGAGAGAACCAAGAGGAAGAAGGAAGAAAGAAGAAAGAGTGAGAGAGAGAGAGAGAGAGAGAGTGGGGGGGTGGGTGACTTGAAGAAGAAAGCCTTGCAAGGCTTATTACCCGTGGATCAAAATTCCCAGTGAACCATTTCTACAATACATAGGCTATTCTCCTGAAAGAGGTGGCAATTCGGCTGCGCCCTACTTTCCACTTATGCCTGACCTTTATGTCTTCCACCCAGTTTTACCACAGTGAGTGTAATGTCTACCTCTCAGCTGATACAACACTGCCTTGTTACTACTTAAACCGTGCAGGCCTCATAATCATCTCCCTGAGGGCCAATATGCTCCCCGCAAAGACCTACATCTACACTTATTTCCACAGCTCAGAATTTTCTGAAAGCTCTCTTTTTTTGCTGTCACAACCCTCACGGAGCTTGTTTTGTATAATAAACGATCTTATTTTAATATGAACTCTAAGTTAACCTGTCGCCACGCAGAGCATCGACGTGTACCAAGTGAACAATTTGCATTCCTGCTCTGTTAAATCCCATCCAAGCCTTGTATAGTGAGGGGGAGGATTATAACTCATTTCAGTAAACAGCATAAAACAAACAGTTCTGCCCGGCTGTTTGGCTGCTTGGCGACTTGAGTCAGATTTGCCTGAATTAGCACTGCAGAACCATCAGGACCAATGGTTTTTAGCCCCTACAGTGCACACTCATTAATTTAAAGTGGTCATATCTCACTGGTCTCTAATCAAACTGTATTTGTGCCATTACTGTCCAGATCAGCCACAGTGTTAGCATAATGGAGGCGGCCCGGTGGGAGAGTAAGTATGAGGTGTTGCCAAGATCTGAATGGAAAAGCTTTTCACCTTGACAGTGGCTGAACCTCCTAAAATGTAGCATCGTCCCAGTTCGGGTGTATCACAATTAAGTCTAGTGCCATTTCCACATGAGAGTAAATGATCTCCAAACAGTGCATTTTTGGCTCATAAGTTATGAAATCCTCAGAACACATGAAAATATGTGCCTGTGCAAATTTAATATACTGAACAACAATAAAAGGGAGTTATGTGAGTTTTTTACCTGACAACAAGAGTCCGCCAAACTAAATGAGCAGCATTTTTAACGAGGAGAGATTCCAAAATTTTACAGTCATGTCAAATGTCACACTAATTAAGGATGAAAACTGCGACTAACAAGGACCAGAAAAAATGCCAGTTTATAATGATGATGCAATGACAATGACATCTCTCAACAGCTTTGGAATATGTCAATAATAATACAAGAAAAGCAGCTCCAAACTTTTTAATGGTGGAAACACTTTTATTAAACTGTTGGGAAAAATGCCAGTCTCATTCGAAAAAATAGATTTAAAAAATCTGCATGACATAGGCCAGGGGAAAAGATGAAGATTCTTTTAAGTGGCTGTAATTAATACTTTTTAATAGCAATTGAGTGATAGATTTGATAAGGTAACCACAGATAATTATTAGATCTAAAAGTGGCCATTCTGGTAGTATGTGGGCCTCTAGTATCGGGTCTCAGAATATACAAAAAAAGCATCAGTGTTTGGAGCTACTGAGGTCTAAAGTTATTTAGAAATAGTAATTCTATTACATAATTTGTCCAACAGAGGGCAAAGACAGGTTGATTTTTTGCTAAACCAACGTTAGGTCCGCCACTCTATGTTGGTCTCACTTTGTGTATTCAACTCAGAGTAGACAATCACAAAAACAAATTTCTTTATAACTAGTTAAAGGAACCTGTGAAGTTTTGCAACAATCATTGAATCTGAGTTGTTGACGCAAGTTACTAACATTGTGTTTTCATGGCTGTTGTGACCTACAAGCACAAACATGCTAGCTTCACAATATAAAAAACATTACCTATCACCTGTCACAGCGTAGCAGTGCATCATAGTGCATCATATGCACACAGACATGGCATAGACATTACAGAACCTGGTATTCACCATGAGGGAATGAAGCTTGAAAATGACGTAAAACCCACTGCTGTGAGAAACAGAGACGATGGTTATGCACTGTAACAGTCCAGCAGAGAGGGAGAGAAAACAGCTCTCCATGCATCCAGAGGCATGAAGGAGAGCGTACAGTTACAACACCCCAAATAGCAATCAGTCTAAATAAATGCTTCACATCGAGTGAGTGATAGCAGAAACAAGACGCAACCCTGCAGATAAAAATGAATGAAAGGGCTGGGAATTGACAGAAAATTAGAATCATTCTAGTTATGATACTATGATAATATACGATAATAATTAGAAAAAGTTCTCCTTCAATTAAAAAAAAATTGTAGACATGAGGGTATTGTTCCTGCTACTGCATTGCTAACACTTTTTGACTCAAATACGGCTCAACCATGTCCTGTAATCTGCTACCATGATACGCTTTAGGAAAATATTACAAGAACTGCAACAGAAAGTTGCGAATGAGGCTAATATTCAGAAACTTATGTTGCAAAAATGACAGCTGATCATATACGGTAAACCAGTGACTAGGTTTGACATAGTCTATTTCATCTGTACTATCTCACTTTAGTGAGTATAATATAAATATAATATAATTATATTATAAATAATATAAAATAGAGTATAATAGGTCAATGTGAATGGTTCTTTATATCTCCTGGATGCATGAAAAGTGTCTGCTGTAAACTAGCAAATGTTTATATCGACATAAAATTATATTTCATTGTTGTGCTCACTATCTGGCTTCAGCTGCCCTGAGTCAGCCCAAAAAGTCAGATACTGCAGGTTGAACCTCATATTTTTCCAGTAACCAATGGTGGTAAACAAACATGTCAAGGCCATATTTCACACAGTTAAGGCTCTGCTGAAACAAACCAGATACCAGGAGCTTGTTTGCAGTAATGTACACAGTCAGGATTAACACTGGCGAGAGTAAAAAGCCCATGGGCTTGTCTGCCTGCTCCTGTAATGGAGGTGTTTTGGAGACCATGGCTTGAATGATTGCCACCCCCTTTTCTCTGACACCTGGGAACTCGTGTTAGCTCCATGAGTGAACACCTTAGCCTGACCTATAAAAGGCTTCCCTGGGCTCCCCGAGCAAATGTCAAGGCTTCGACTTAATGCGTTAGTGCAGTTAGACATTAGGTTACAGGAGATCCCATTCCAACCCTCCAGGTTAAATTACAGGTTGTTGATTATGTATCTTCTGTACTCAAGATTTACAAAGGCTTCTCTGGTCACAGATTACAAGCATTCGTCCCAGAATTCTATTTGCCACAGCCATAATAACCACATTTTTCTTTGTCCGGCAGTTGCGTCGCCAAACACAAGTTATTGCCACTTTATCCCGAACACACCGCAACATTCCTGATGCTCAGAAGTCATTGCTTTCTTCCATTCTGAAACTGTGTTTTAGGTAATTCCTCTTCCACATGGTCTTGTTAAGGTTAATATTTTCTGCAATGACAGCATTCTCAGGGTCACCAGAGGTTAATACAGCACTACTGATAGTACGACAAGTTCCTCCATTGGCAAGTCATTTTGTCCTCCAGATCTCTTCTCTCGCTCCCCTCCTCCTTCCCTCTCGCTCCACCTCAATTACCAGCAACTGAGCAGCGGATTGGGGGGAAATTAGCTCTAGATTGTAGCACAGGGCGGGTGGGGGTGCTGCAGCTGGGTAGCTTGACTGGACCTCTTACTAATAGGTTAGTACAAGTGGTGTGCGGACTCCGTAGTCACAGCAGTCACGGTGCAAGGCCCCAAGAATATAGACTTCACTGGGCCACGCATAATGCAGTCGCATAGTACCAATTTACCTGTTTAACTGCCTGTGGATGATTGGGATAGTTCATTTAAGATGATGCAGTTCGGTACAGTATTTCAACTTTATAACAAAGGGTAATGAAATGTAGTATGTGTACCTCTAACAAGCTTAATTTCTCCAGCCAAACAAGCAGTCTTAATGGACATGAACACATTTTGATTTAGTATAAGGAGCTTTAAGGATGTTGTGCTTCTCATTTACATTCAGCTAATCTGAAAGCATGCATTGTCAAAACATTTTCTTGGTTTTATTACACACCCATCCTGCCTCGATTGTCTTTATTTAATACTGTTTTATTATGTAACTAAGTCACTGACTCAACACTGTTCTGCTCAGGCAGCTAGCATGCCTGAAGACTCACTACATTTGCCACATCAGACACAATGCCACACAAGCTGTCACCTCGTATAATCTCAGCTCCCTCTTACAAATGACTCCCAATGTTTCCCTTCAACAGCCCTTCACTGGGACCTCAGCTGACATCCAGAGGACTGTAAATCAAAGCTGATTTACATACATTTGTCTACAACATTTAAAACATGTTGTCTGAGACAGTAAGAGACAGCCAACATGTAGTCTGGTGTTGCTTGCAGAGTCAAAAATATACACTGGCAAGGGGTATGTATTAGGAAGCAGGATTAATAACAATAATTTTGGAGTAAATCTACATTTCAAATGCACTGGCTGAATTTAGTTCACTTGATATTTAGGCTAGAGCTTAGTGTTCAAGTATTGTAGTCAGTCTGCCCTCGCTGATTCAATAATCACATTAATAGACAACAGAAGAGATATGTATTTTGTATTTTGATATGAATTCAGTTAATTTAATTATATAATCAGATGATCATTTGAAACACAACATTTAAACTACTTAATAGATGTACTTAATGACTTTTTAACTCAATATGTAAAGTGTTATTTTATATCAGTGTTATTAAAAGAGAAATCCAGCAATTCAGCATTCAGCTTCTGTAACATCGTAAGACTCAGTGTAAATAGTTTTTTTATAAGATCAACAATGATGCAACAGAACCAAAGATATTGCTTTTTCTTAATTCCACACACTTTTCTTGACATGACCCGGTGCCTACATTAACCACAATGCAAATGATTCCAGTATAGCAGCTTAATAGCGGCTTATGTAGCTTTGAGCTATTAGCCTCAAGCAAAGAGTGAGCAACAGTGGGCAGGTACCCATTTCTTTATTATTCTTTTTTTTTTATTTTTGTAGGCTGTAGCTCCATGCTGACTCAAGTGACATCACATGAGGCCAGTCATCAGCTTTTGAACAGCTCCCTCTGGAGACAAAAAAAATCATTTATTTGTGTCTCTTCACATTCAGAGTAGTAATCCCTAAGACCTGTGAAAATACCTGATGTGGAAATT
>JAQNCA010000018.1:7595324-7620970 GCA_029783725.1 Acanthurus tractus
CTGTGGCATTGTGACAGCTCATTTTTGAAAGAACAGCTCCTTTAATCAAATGTTTACTGTCCTTAGCCCTCAGAATGTAGGTACGAGTTAATCTATTAATTAAATTTCAAATCATTTAAAAAAATCCCAAAAACCTCTGAAATCTGTTGTGTTAAAATAGACTATAAAAAATGACAAAAGAGGCACAATACACATTGCGTGAAATGTTGGGGTTCCTGGCTTTTTAATTAAATTAAAAAAGTAAAGTAGTACAAGCATAGAATTCACTCGATGAAACAAAACCTTTTTAATTGCAAGTGACTGAGGTTTAACAAACTGTAAGATCCAAAATAATCACCTTTATTGCCAGTTAAGTCAGAAAAACTACTGCACTGTAGCTACTGATTGTATCAGGCACCCTGTAAGATTGCAGGGAAGACTTGGGTGCAATGGGAGGCAGGAAACTGATGAAATGTTTCAGTTTTTTACTCTCTTGGCAAAAACAAGACAAGACAAAACAACATACAACTGCCAACAAGGCTATCTAATGAAGCCACTAGGTGACCGTCAAACTGCACCATCAAAGTCCAAAAAACAACAAACAGAAAATATGTTTTTACTAAAACGTTGAAATGGATTCAAGATTGAGCAAATTAAGAAAAACTCTAACAGGCGGTGAGTTTACGAGCTAAAACAGATGACAACAATGAGGAAGATATTGGCTGGGAGCTCTCAGTGGTGGAAACCTTTCCCCACTGTGATTGGGGGGGGTGAAACAGCACTCTGGATGGCTCCTGAGCTGCTCCCAGCAGCAGGATCAGCACCTTGGAGAGTGACCTGGCACACAGCCCTGTCACACAGGAGGTTTTTTTTTTCCAGCTGCTTGGAACCAAATACTTGAGATCCAAGCGTATTACTATTAAGATGAAAAACTGAATATGACACTGCTTTAAATAAAATAATGTAATAAGTTGCGTGTAAATGGCCTTTGGGATGACACATAAAAGCGTTCTCTGATCTGATTTCCCTGCTCACGGGACAGCTTCGTTTGTTGCCTCCAAAACCTTTCAAACAACTGCGAAAAAATGGAAAAAATGTTTTATAATGTGATGAGTGTGTAGCTAAAATTGAGTGGAATTACAGCATGAGAGTGACTTTAGGGAAAGATCAAGGTTCTAGTTAAGTAAGTTCTTAGTTAAGGTAAGGTAAGGGAGAGGTTAAGTATGGGAAAATACGACTGTGTCAAAGTTAGGGGACCTCTGTCATCATGGATACAATAACACCTATGTGAATAAAATTAAGGTTGACTGCAGTGAAGCCAACTTTCACTGTCAGTGAGTCCAACCCTTCATACCAACTACTGCTTGCAGAGAGCACGAGAACCAGACAACAGCCTTCAGTTTAAGTATGGCCGTCATGTTAATTAGCCACAGCTAAGATTATCTACTGCCAGTCAGGTTTGTTGTTTCAGCCAGCAAAAGTGAGAGTCCATGCTGGAATAAATAATGTTTTTTAATGCTCTTTAATTCCATTACAAAACAAAAAGAGATTAAAAAAAAATAAATTGACCAAAAATGTTTTAGGTAATCCGGTTTCAGAATGGTTCCACCAATAGAAACCGAAACCTTGATAAGTCGCTATTAAAGAAAACCCAAGGAATAACACGCTCACACGCAAAAACCACGCACACATACACATATCTCATGCTCCGCTTTGCTGCAAAATTATTGCCAATGAGCTAAGTTACACATGCAGAAAGGAAGGAAATAAAGAAAAGAGCTGATGAAAGCAGCACACAGAGACTATAGCTGTATTGCTGACAGGCAGTATCTTAAGTCATTTAGGAGAGAAATTCCTTCACTGATTACTTATGAATAAGCGCCGGCTGGCACTTATCCTTTTTCTTTCTTATATAAAGCAGTGTTGTTTTTAAATTACATTGCCATTAAGTCAAATGAATGTTTTCCTGGTAGTCAAAGCTAAATAGAGGCATTATGATGTGAAATACTACATTCACACCTTTAGAAATTCAAAGGAATGCAGCAAATGACACAGAACACTCGATCACTCAGAGATGGAAATGCTCACAATGTTTAAACTAATGTTAGGCCACACATCACCAGGGGACTTCCCCTTAATTAACTCTCCGTTTTGGTGGGTTTTAGGAGGACGAGGTGTGTCAGCACATGGACGCATCAAATGAAGGCGGATGGTGGCATAGAGAAAGTGGGAAGAGTGTGTGTGTGTTTGCTTTGGTCACTGGTCTCAGATAATGACAAAAGAGTGACTGATGGAGGTGAAGCTGTTGTGTGTGTGTGAGTAATACACATGCCGTTACTGATATTTCTCTCGACATGAGTGTGGAATAGCTTCAGTGAAATGCTGGAATCAAAAAAACAGAAAATGCTGGTGTGATTTTGTCAAGTGTTTTATCCATCTTCAAAGCTACTTAATGGGGATTTTTTTTTTTAGAGGAACAGCACAAACATTAAGGCTCACGTGGTGAAACTAACCTCCAGCTTTCATTTTCAAAGTTCAAATGTTATAGAATAATATCCCTCTGAACGTGACAATGCGTGTGGCAGCTACAAGACTGAAATATAGGACAGAGACGCCTCTTTCATGAAAACTGCAGCTCGTATGTGCGCGTCTGTGTGTGTGAGCGGAGTACAAAATTTGGCGTCAACTGAATAAAACATTTCCCAGGGGCTTCTCTGTTTGGCGCTTTGCTGGGGGAAATGGAGCATCTTTTCTCTATCACCCCAAGAGAGACGAAGTGCATTCATGAAGGGATTAAATGAATTGTCAACCTTCTTCCTCTCCGTCTTCCCCACCAATAGGAAGGAGCTCACAGGGGCCCTCTGGGTGCAATGCCTTGGAGAGATCGGGACAGAGGTTCTGATGGGATCATGTGATCAGCCGTGTGCGAGTTTATGTGTTATTGGCCGACGCTGGTTTTGACTGAATCTGTGTTGCCATGGGGGGAAGAAATCCACCAAACACACTACAGAATACTGCTTTGATCAAATTGTCCACAGCTGTGATTCTATACTGATTCTTCCTCTCTGTCAGGAACATCTTCAGGCTGCCAGCATTTGACTTGTGTAAACAGCTTACAAAATGAAGGTGATGGATAAACTTAAAAAAAAAAACCTTCCTTGCATGCTTGTTTCTTTTAATTAACAAATCTGTAAATACTAACAGAAAAACATTTTATAATTTGCCTTTAAAAGGTTTCTTCTCCGCCTCATTCCTCATCATCTCTCAGTTGTCTGTGTTTGCAACATCAAAGATACGATTGAAGAAAATCAAAAGGGAGAAGTGCATCGTTTCCTACGGGCATGTTAACGTTGTTTTTTTATTCACTTGATCTGATGACGTGTTCTGTGCTTAAATACCATAAAATCAACATAAAGAAAAGAAGAGGTGCTGCATCTCGACTGGCTGGTTCAACTAAGCATGCAAGACATGGACTCTGCGAATAAATCGATAAAACAAAACGCAACTTTGATTTCTTACTGTGTCAAGTCTGTGGCCATGCTAGCAGCTCTTTGAGGGTTTGAACAACAGTGCTCTGAGCTAAAGAAATGTTAACACTTGCATTGCAAAAAAAAGCTCATAAAGACAATGTTTAACTGTTGTATTATGTAATTATTCAACCTTAAATAATGGCTTCAAAATAATTGCTGATGGCTCTATGACTTGTAATAAAGTAAATGGTGTTCCTATTCAGTCACTCTGCTTCTGAACTTCCATTTTAGCGCTCGGTAATTTGATCACTTTATGGTTTACTATCACAAACACCCACTATCTCTATTTTGGTGAAACTGGATTATGTTTTATGGGGAAAAAAATGCTTTCTCTGATGTTCTCCAGCTGCTCTGCTCATCTGTCTACAAGTTTCCTGACTAACTTGTACATGTCACAATCTGTAGCAGCCAGCTAGCTCTGTTAGCCATGCAGGAAGCAGCTTCAGAGACACTGCTGCCACTATAAGCATCAGTGTTTACATCGCAATGGAACAAATGAGTTATGCTTTGATTCAGGTTACATAGCTCAGCATGTTTCTCTTGTAATTCCTGTGGAGCGCTCGTGCAAACTTGCTGAATGCATAAAATGTCTGAGCGTACATGTTTACTTCAAGACATGTTGTCAGGATAATACTTTGTTATGACCAGGCTGAGTTTTGTTCATTACATGTGATACAGAAACAAGGATTAGTATTTATGACAGTGATGTTGCACGCAGAAAAAACTTTAAAGTTTTAACATACTGTTTTTTAGTTGTCATAACAATGACCATGTTCACCATCTAAGCTTAGCACAATAGCATTCTGACATTTGCTAATTAACACTTCACACAAAGTACAGATAATGCTGATGGGGATGTTGTTCTTTTTTAAATTTTAAAATTCAAACCCAATTACGTGGCCAGAGGGGAAGTTCAGAAATTACATGACTTGTTACAATTTATTTTGAGGGGATAATAAATGCCCACATGTGCTACATTTCATGGTAATCTATTAAGCAGCTTAATACAATCCACTCAAAACATCATGGCGGAACCAAAGGAAAAGTCAGGGGGTCACAGAAGCCATTAGGTATCAGCATCCTGGGATGAGGAATGTTCTTGTAAAATTTCACAGCAACCAATCACACAGTTAAGAATCCTTCTCATATTTCAAAGTGAAGCAAAGAAGTGGACCCACTAGCTCAGATTGCTGTCCATATGGCCATCTCGCTAGCATTGTCAAAGAAAAAAACTTTTTACACCAGTTGAACTATTTTACTCTTATTTAGCTTCAAGTTTAGGAAGTTCTCTCATTTGTTTATTCAATGATTCAGTAAATCATACAATGCAATCATAGTATGCAATGACAACTACTTCCTCAGTTACCTCAGTCAAAAAGTGTCAGTACAAACTTAAGAGCATCTGGAGCTGATACAACAAAATGGAAGTTAACATTATGTTTCCAATTACACCTAATTTCTCTAAAATTTCTTTTGTTAAAAAAAGGAGCAGATGGTTTTGGCTCGATGCTGGAGACCTGCTCCTTTGAATCAGAGCTGAAAGTTGGATGCAGAGCTACTCCCTGTTGCGTGGTTAATTACACCATGATACAAAAGACTGAGACCTGCTGATGACATGAGGAGGAGGAGGAGGAGGAGGAAGGGCAGGAGGAGGAGGAGGAGGAAGGGAGGCAGTAATAATGTAGGCTGTAAAGCCATCAAAGCTCCAGTAAATGTTGACTGAGTGTCCTTGAGATCACAGTGGCAGGGAGGGGAGTGCGCCTTTGTGCACATCTATAGGTCAACGTGTGCATTTGGAGTGCATGTGAGGATCATTAGACAGATGGATGTGTGAGTTCTGGTGAGCGTGCATATTAACTGAAGTATTAAAACAGGAAAGTGGTCAAAGGCAGAGAAAGACAAGTGAGACTTCGATAATGAGGTTTCGTAGCTGTACAGATGACATATTTTTGTCTTCTTCTGTCATAATAAAACAAAGGAACATGGCCGAACGAGTGGCCCAGTTATCAGCATGAGACCTTTCCCGCATTGTCTTCAAACCCCTCAAGTGATTAAATTACTCAAGCTTTGTTGTGTAAATATAAAAAAAACTTATGAAAAAAATCAAAACAGCTTTCCAGTGTTTCTTTGTGCTAAATGTCAATTTTTTCTCTCAGACAAATGTTGCACATTTAATTAACCCTGTGAGTAAAAAAAAACTCCCTTAGATTCTTTTCTGTATTGTTAGCTGTGTAGCTGAGGCAAAAAATTAGCGTTTGCGTGGAAAAGAATAAAGTTCCAATGTGAAAAAAAGCAAAAAGCTAAAATGCTTCCCTGTGCTTACTCTCTCTTTCTCTCTCTCGCGCACACACACGCACACATGCACACACACCACAACAAGCCTGCAGGCTGTAAGTACTGTAAGCAACGAGCTAATCAGGCAGTCAGCACATGTGCAAATGCAGATAAATGAGCATCAGTGTATGTGTGCAACTTCTCCTGCTTCCTCTCAGCTGATCACCACCTTGCATCTGTCCTATAGTACCCGGCAGGAGTACCTACAATGTATGTGTGTTCGAGTTAATGTGTGTGTGTGTACGGCGACAGGAGCCCCGCCACTCTGTTTATCCCATAATCCGTCCTCTTAGGGCGAGTGTGCTAAACACAGATTGCGCTCCCCATGTAATCTACAAGGGCATCGGCACCAGTGAGTGCACAGACACATGCGAACACACACAGACGTTGGGTGGCCTTCAGCTACATCTGACAACAAATACATCTACTGTAAGTCCATTCACATAAGCACATTGATAAATTTGGTGTAAACGACCTAAAAGGTACATTTTAAAAGAATAAAAATAAAGAGGATCACCAGTGTCTTTGTATTGAACTTACTGGGTGGCCTTCAGCAGCATCTGATAATTTCATTCAGCCAATCAATGCTCATCAGCCCACCGGCTGGGGGTATGGAGTGGAGGCTCTTTCAAAAAAACATGTGCTTAGGACAAAAAGCACACACATACACACATGCGCTCACTAATTACATTGCTTAGTCTCAGTTGCACCATTGCACACATACACATAAATACAAACACTATACCTCATAGACCAAGAATAATGAGCGTGCCTTTTTTAATCATTTCAATGATTTTATTAATGATGAATGTATATGCAACTTCCTCTCTGTGCGAAATTTTGCTCAGAGTGATACGGAGACAAACAAAACAAGAGGACACTGGGGGAGTTCAGCTGTAAGCCTCCTTTTGCTTCATTTTCAGCTCAATTTCAGCTGCTGAGAAATTTATTTTTTCCCCCATTTCTCTTACTCGTGTTTCCTTCAGCCCTGGGAAATCAGTCACGTGCTAGAACTTAAAATGACTTCTCTTCTGGGCACCACAGGCTGCAAATGATAGTAGATCGGCGTAAACGGTGAAGAACATAACTGCTGCACAATAAAAGTATGTTTTTTCACTGAAACAAAACTGAATCGCATGAGGGTTGCCAGACACTGCATACATGCAGCACATATGACATCCTGTGAGATTAATGAAAGAACTTCACATTCCCTCTGCGCACGCTATGAGCTTTATTCACACACTTGCTCATTAGAGCATCTCTAGCCTCAGGTTCTGCGGCCACAGGACAAATGAGCTGAGGGGGAAACGAAGTCTCTTCGCTATCTCATTTCATGTTTTTAACTCCATCCTTGCTCTCTCAGAGTCTTAAAAGCTTAGTCTCTGTCCATTTTTTCCACTCTGTCTTTGTCTCCCTCTCTTTCTCCTTTGTATGTTTCTGCTTCATCATACTTCCCTCTGCCTCAATGCGTGAACCCTGTGTTGTACAATGCACGTACCTCGGAGCATCTCTCTTTTCTTTGACAGCAGCCTTTCATCTCTGTCTTCACCTGCAGGCCTCTGTGATCCCACAATGACTCAAGCATCAAGAGACCCCAGTTGTCCTAATTAGGCTAAAAAGGATATTGAGAGAACACAAAGGGAATGCTTTTTTGTGCATCGTCCACACGGATGTTTTATGAGACACTTTGGGATGTCATGGGCAATTTACCTCGGGGCTGGTCTCTTATACAAAAACACCTTCTTTTTTCTTTTTTTTTAGCAGAGCATGTCTACAGCGTTCAGAGTGAGCCACGCATCATCCCACACTGCGGAGGACTGCAGAGCGGCAGAGGTCCTCTCATGCCAGGAGGTCGATGTTGTCTATCAAATCACGTCTTTGAGTTTGTATTATTCAACCATGGTCTGTGTTTCATATTCAAAACTACAAGAGCTCCAAAACACCAGCCAACTTCCAGTGCATCACCCACCAGCTGGAGCTCTCATTGGTCTGATGCATTCTGATATGTTGGTCTCTGGTGGTTGGATGGGAAAAAATCAATTCTGCAAATTTTGTCTGATATCAGGCAAGTCTAATGCTCCCGTGAACTTGTGGATAGATTTCAAAACTGTTGGGACTGTAGCTTCTGTTTGCTGTTCTGGCTTTTTGCACTCCACATTGTTGAAGGAGTCATAGGATGTTCTGGGAAATGTTTGTATTTCAGAGAGGAATTACAGTGGTCGACCAATATGAGAGCAGGGTGGCCAATAAAATGCCTATAATAACTCAAAATCAACAAAGTCATGTATAATTCTGTTATTTTATGCACATAACAATTTCATATTCATGGCTGTCTTGGACTAAAAACATGTTGGTTTACATGGAAATAATTCTAAAACTAAATGAAATTATATTATTCTGCCTTTGTAGATTGTCTCAAGATGACAGACAACCATCTATCCACGGATAATATATGTCCATTAATTATAAAGTTACATGCAGGAAATAGTTAGCTTAGCTAAACATTAAGCCTGCAAACAAGGGAGAGCAGCTAGCCTGGCTCAGTCGAGGTAAACCTTTAAGATCACCGATCAAAACTATTAAATAATATATCCTGTTTCTTTGGTTCTTTTTTCACTTGCTTTCAAGTGACTAAGCTAACTCACTGTGCTAGCTTGGTCACGTCTCTTAGGTAGGACGTGGTCTTACACACTTGTTGCACATTTGTTACACATACACACTTGCAAAACAACAATTTGATCCATTTTAATACGTTTCAATATGCAGCACACTTCTGATGTGCTACAAAGTGGAGTTGTCATCACTCAGGCTTGCTGTTTCTTGCATACTATGCTAAGCTAGCCATTTCCAGGCTTAAGCAAATTTTACAGTTTGATAAGTAGATCGTGAGTAGAACTGTCCTTATTAAGCAAATGAGCAACTTTTGAGCGTTTATCAGTAATTAGTTTTTTTAATACACTTTGTCACACTTTGACAATTTAGTGTTAGAAAAAGAATTCTCTGAACGCTGTGGTACACAGAACAGCGGCCGACACTGCAGCAGCATTGAAAGCAAATATACCAGCAACACATATCTTTTCTATATGTGACGGGTAATGGAGAAAGGTAAGCTTGCTTTGAAACTGTCAGCTGAATACTTTCTCACTGCCCATGTTGTATTTTTTGACTGATTCTATTATCCACCCCTTGCTCTCAGCGGGGGAACGGAGGGCCCTATCTATTCCTTTAGAGGACTAGACAAGCTTTGACGAAGCCCTTTCTCTCTCCCTAATAGCTGTCCCAGGGATAAGGTTATTTAATATGAAAAAGTGAAATGCCCGATGAACCACCCCCAGCCGGCGCTGCTACATCCTGTACCACAGAACATGAAAGTCAACGTATCCCTGTAATGTGCATAAAAACCTGAGGCCTTCAGCAATGTTCTGTGCGGCGCTTAAAGAGGTACAAGAAGGTCGGTAAATGACTACACTTTGTCAGTTTTTTAACAATCTGTAAAAGTAGACGTGTTCTCGGGTTTTGACAGGTTTTTTTTTTTTCCATTACTGAGATTGAGAATCCAAGGTCAGAGAAGTGGCTTGCAGATATTTTTTCACTTAAAAAAAGAGAGCTTTAACATAATGTATAGTTTAAAGCACTTCCCTCTGCATGCTGCAGTTCAGTTGATAATGATTCTGGCTATGTTTAAGCCTTCGTAACAAAGTCAGTAATTTGGCACGTGTAATTATCTCATGAAAACAAGCACTGCTTCAGTGATCAAATTAGGCTGATACACCTGCAAGGCTGCAACAGCACCTGCTTCTTCTCCAAACTGTGCCAAAACTTTTGTGCAACTGTTTAAACAAGACTTTTAAATACATGAAAAAAAATATATATATATCTAAATAAAAAGACAAGGACATTTGAAGGTTTGGATGCCTTTGCCAAACACTGAGCCGTGCATCTGTTTCTCTGTACAGTAGGTGTACGTCATTGTGTATATTATTTAGGGCTAAATCACATATTGCATTGACCAGTGCCAAAGCCAGAATCTTAAAGTGGGGGAATGGGAAAGTGAACTCAGTTACACCTCTATGTGGGAGGTTATACAAGAACCTTATCGTACTTCCATTTTTATTATCCAGTGGAGAATGCAAGCAAGCTGGCAGCAGCTCCCTCTCTTGTTTATTTGCCTTTATAGATTTTTTTTCCTCTCTCTCCCCTTCTTTTTTTTTTTTCCTAATGGAAGGCGGCACTGTGCCACCTGCCAAAATGTGGCTGTAGAGAGAAAGAAGAGCTAAATAAATACAGCCTGTGTGCATGTGCGTGTGTGTACAGGTGTGTGAGTTCTTGAGGGAAGCTAAAAGACAATATGTGTGTGTATGTGTGAATGAGGGAGAATGGTGTGGACTTAAACAGCCTGTTATTTGTGTGCTGCTGCTGTCAAATGAGGTTACTGTATTTACAAAAAAATAAAAAGAGGAAAAGGAGCAATCAGCAGGCCGTGGCATCAGAGACTGTCTGGCAAATCAAAACACAAACCAGAATCTTATTGAATTGTCTTGTCGTGTTGTGTCGCCGCAGCCCGGTGTTTTTTAAAAGCGACCCGGTGTGGCTGAAACGAGGCCAAATGGGCCATCACAATCAATTAAGTGCTTTCGGGTCTTCCTGCTTGTTTGCTAAGCCAAACGGGGAATAGCATTCTCTCTGGTCAATACAGAGGGAAAAAAAAAAACAAGATGATATTTGCAGAAAAAAAGGAAGGGGAATACAAATGGAGAGAGATAGGTAGATTACTGTTTTAGAGAGCGAAGAGGCTCAACGCCCAAACATGCAGAAAATCACAAGGCTGCTAAACAAATCTCTTTAGCTTGCCGCTTCAGCTGCCTGTTAAGGTCCGCTATTATTATGAGTGCTTCTAGGGCCATCACCTTTCAAAAGTGACTCACATCCTGATGACCACTGCAAACTGGATTGCCACTTTATTGAAGTAGGATAAATACAGAGTTGCATGAGTTTTTTTATTTAAAACTTCAGCAGCTACTGAATAAAGCGCGTCATTGCGATGGTCTGACTTGCTTTTTAAGTGCATCATCTATTTATCATCAGATGACAAAATATTGTCATGAGCAATTCTGTTTTTGTGCTGTGTTTTCATTTAAGGGACTTTATGGGGGATTTGTGTGTGTCGTTTTTTTTTCGATGGTGCATTCAGTTACCCATCTGAGTATTGTTAAACTCTAAATTACCTCAGTTATGGTGGGTTTCCCTTCAAGCCCATAAAGAACTCTTTTCTCATTTATGTAATTTGCACAGTTTGGAAACAGAGAGAATAGTCAAATTAAATTACTGCACATTTCCTCATTTTCCTTATTCCCACTTTGCATCAGCATGGAAAGTGAACATTCACTTCAGAGGCATTTACAGTAAAAAAAACAAATCAGTGAATGCATTGACTGTTGAATGCTTGTCTCATTCGAGGAAGGGAAATCATTCAGGCTTGTTGAAGCACACCTGGGGTAAAGGAGATGTGAATACAAAGTCGTTTGCTTTGTCTATATATGTGTGTGTTTTATCGTGAGTGTGTATTTTGTGTGCAAAAAAAAGGGAGACAGGATGATGTGCGTGGGATGATGCATTAGCAGCATCCTCCCTCTGCTTTATGTTTCTCTCCAAACGTTGCTGTGGATTGAAAGGCAAGGTTACATTTTGTACTATAAGTCAGGTTCCCTCACACACATGGCAAAAACAAAAACTGTCATCAGCTGCGCTCTGAACATAAGCCTTCTTTTGGAACAGACACAATGCGATCCTTCCGCATTTTTTCAGCACTACTTTGGTTTTTTGATGCGTTTATTTTATGTCTTATGGGGTTTTGCCTGTTGTGAGATTTTGTTTATGCTTTACTGAACCCCACTTTTCCATTGGGTACAATTTACAGCAAATTTCTGCTTTGAAAGGGTGAAATAACTGCATTGCCTTGGGTATATCTAATTGCTATATTTTATGATGATGTATGAACGAGAAAACATCTGTAAACAAGCCCACTTTATTGTACCAACAGAGAAAAGCAAGTTGTAAAGTAACAGATTCCAACCAAGAATAGTCCGGCTTATAACCTCCAACAAAACCACAAACTGACTCTTTAAGACCTGCAAAGGAAAGGATTTTGAGCAGAAAAAAATCCTTGCAAGGTAGCATTTCTGCTTCATGTGCACACACGCTGTCCCACGAGCAGGATGAGCACTGTACACACTTGCAAATGCTCAACTCTTGCTCTCTATGTGAGCTGAATTGGGACTACGGATGCAGAAATGGAAAACACAGCAACTGATGTTGATTGTCTTCAATTCTAAACACTGACCATGACCTTTGATTGGCTCTTTGGTTTGTCACAGTCAAAATCAGGAAGTTGCCTGAGAGAACAACCATTTTCATGCAGCCATCATGTCGGGGCAGTATGTCATTCGCTAAGTTTAAAAGGGGCCAGAGACTGGATGGAGCCTCTAAGTGACCATTTTCGTTAAAGAAACAACATTTATTATCAGTGTCAATGTCAGCATCTGCAGTATTTGATGATTAATGTAGAAGCTTAAAATATAGGAAGTTATTGTTTGGTGTAAAAGTCTGATAATGCATTTCTCTATAATCAATTCTGACACAACCGTGTTTGGCTAATCGGTTTACAGATTTGAATAAACAAGACAGAGATTTGATCAGTGCCTTAATCTTTGTGTGAGATAACTGGTTTCACTTTCAACTTTATAGGACAGAGAGCTTTTTGTGTGAAGTAGACATGAAAGCTGTTTTGGGCAATGAGTAAGGAGCGCGACAGAGCCTCTGGCATTTCTTTACACATTGCTATAGTAGAGACTGGCTCCCATACAAAGGGGAAATACTACACACTGAAAGTATAATCATGAATGAGTTTTTTTTTTCTAATGTAGCTTGAAACCCCACAAGATCAATCTCCTCATCCAGCTCTCAGTGAGAGAGACAACCGGCTTTTCTGAAATCTTTAACTCTTCCTTTTTGAGTGAATCTATGTTTTACTATGCACACATGGGCCTGCAAAGACACGTATCCACACATTCTGATGTGAGACATTCAGATATGAAACTAGCACATACTTAGAAAAAAATGGAGATCAAAGACACAGAGAAGCACGTAGTTTCCCTCAAGCCACGACAGGTGTTGATGGAGAGGAGGGGGGTAAAAAAAAAAAAAAATCCTGAAGTTGGGGGGTTGGGCGAGCTGGCTCCTTTACCAGCCAGACAGATCGTATCAGAGTGTTTGCCTGCTTCAGGCCCTGTGCTGCCATCAGATAGTATTTGATAAGAGCGTGACAAGCTAAGGCAGAGAAGGTCAGGACATGATGGCAATGAGGGCAACAACAGCCTGAATCACTGTGCCGGGGAGGGAGTCTGTCGGGGTGTGTGTGGGGGTCAGGGTCAAAGACGTGGCCGCTTGAAGAGATTTACCCTTTCGGAGACTAATTGTACAAATGTGCAGGGGATGGAACAGTGAATGTGCATTCGAGAGACAGATTCCTTCATGCAAATTGACACTTTTTTGCCATTCAGAATATTGGAAGCTATTTAAGTACTAGCACAGGATTTACAAGTATCCAGAATTGGAGCTTCTACAATGACGTGTGTGGGCAAGAGCTTGCAATTAAAGACTGCATCTGATTCATCTTCAATTGCCCTTTTCATGTGATCTTGATGTCAAACATCGATGCAAGGTCGTGGCAGCTGCACTTTTGAGTCAATCCAAACAGAGCCCCTCGTCTCTGCCAAGCCGTTTCTAGCAAACCCTATTATGCACACATTGTCATGCGTCGGTGCTCAGCTCAAATGAGTTACAAAGGAAGCAGGGTGAGGAATTATTAGCAGCAGTTGGATGGACTGGATGCATAAAAATATTAAAGAGTGATTTATGGCCCGTGTCGATTGCCAGTTCCAGGCAAACAGTGCTGCACAAGCAAAAGCTCCCTTCCGGCATCTCTGTCCACCATTCTGGTGCAATGGATGACAAGTAAAAAAAAACAAACTATGAAGCCATAATTTTAAAGCATCGGTGCTGCCACTTATGCATCTACTTCTAGACTTTTAGTCTTTCCGTTGCTTGGAGGAAAATCTAATATGTGTTTAGTGCTTCTTTCCATGATTATTAGTTGAAATGCAATGTTGGGTTCAGTGATGACAAACAGCCACTAATGATAAAAGGTTTAAGCTTCTGTAGCTGACTACTGACAGTTGGGTACTGGTCCTGAATACTCTTTTGAGCGGTGACTAATACATTTGTCAGGTTATTCAGATTTTCAGTGATTGTTGGCGTGGCTGTCTATCACTGTGCGGCTATAGAAAAAGGCTTATTATTATGACGTCAACTGCCTTTGACTTACGGAACAATATATGAATAGATGTAAAGCAAAATGACTGTTATTAGGTGCCGGGGCGCTGGGCACTGAGTGTGCTTTCTGATTCATACAATGAACTCTGCAATATGAAGTCCTTAGGAGAGCTAAACCATGTTCTGATTGTTTTTTTTCCCCTTGAGTACATAACACATGGAAAAAAAACACATCTACATTTTAAGATGAAGCTGACTCTTTTCCTACAGTGGCTAATTCAAAGCATAGCAACAAAAGGACTATTTGCATTGTTTCTTTTATCGGAGGGGCTATCAAAAAGATTTGAAACAGTTCTTGATTTGCAATTCCGCAGCACTGCAAGTACAAGTGGTCACAAAAAAATGTGTGTAACAATGATGATCAAGGATCCAATCTTTTTGGAGTTTAAATCATTCTAAAGACTACATCAGTTTTGACCATTCCTCTGTAGATTAAATTGCAAGCAGCCTGTAGCAGCTAATCAGGAAAAAAAAAAAAAGATCATGCAGGGAAGGGAAACTGAGTGCTTTCAATTTATCAACAGGAAAATATGAGCTCTCCTACCACAGCAAACCGTTTCAGAGCACAAATGATCCATGTAGTTTAGGCAGAGAGTAGAAAGCGGTCCCCTGCTCCAGCATCACCCTCGGAGGCTCGGAGCGGAGGCTGTCCACACAACAGGTATTGTACAGTCGGATGGCTGTTGGCACAACAGAGTGCCTAAAGCACTTCATGTTGCACCTTGGGGGTACAAGCCAGAGGCTGGAGTTGCTCTTTCAATGACATCAGCTCACCATCGAGGGGGTGGATTGTTTTTTGTGTAGGACAGATTTCAGTTTGGTCCTCGCCCTCCGCCCTGCTACTTGCCTTCAGGCTGTACAGTAGTAGCCAGCCTGTGTTTTTTATTTTTTTGAAAACCAGTTTGTTTATTCTCGCTTACCTCCCCCATCTCCTGCGCTGCATGTTCGGCACACCAAAGCAGAGAACCAGAGAACAGCACACACGCCGCCGTTGATTTGGCAGCATATGAGACTTTCAGAGCAGTTTGGATTGTTGCTGGCATGTACTTGCGAGACTGTTTCTTCACCTCAGTGCTGAGAAGTGTCTGCAGCTTCTCCTTTTTTGAAGTCATCTACTAGCTCATTCGCCTTGCTGACACTCAGCAGCAGGCAGCGGCATCAGACGACAAAGTGCAGCGAGTGCTATATGTGAGCTCAAAGTCAAACAAAGATTCACATCATGACGAAAAACAACATTTCTTCGTCTTTTTTAAGAGAGTGGTAAAAAAAAATATAACAAACATTACATTAAATAAATATGATTTAAGCATTTGTTTGATGCATTAACGGTTTACTGTACATTAGTTACAAAGTTACTTGAAATTCACAGTGAACACAAACTGTTTGTCCCTTATCACGCCTTGTCATCACCTCTGTGTTACTATGACAACATCCTGTCATCCTGCAGCTGTAGGTTCGGGTCCTATATCCTGGCAGATTCAGCCATGTAATTGCCCGTCCCCAGCAGCCCAGGATGGATCTTTGAAAGGATTTGCTGCAGGATCACCTCCCACTCAGAACAACTGTCATTCATTTCACTTCCTAAGCCTTGGGCCTCGGATATTTGTGTACATGCATGCCTGCATCATGTGACTGAGCATACATACATACATAAAGCACTCATACACACACCTACTCTTCAGAGGATACACAGCCGAGAATAGATCTTGCATGTTCCAGAAAAGCATGCAAGTTTGGAAGAGACACTTCAAGCGTGGTCTCACTGCAAGGTCACAGCCTGCAGGCAGCGGCAGCAGCAGCAGCAGCAGCAGCAGCAGCAGCAGCAATAACGGCTCTCCATCTCCCAGCCCCATTTAACTGACTGATGCTTTTTGACATGTCGGAGCAATCGAGCCAGTTAGCCTCTGGGAGGCTTCAATTAGGACCAGGACTTAATGCAGCAGAGAACTTTGCGAAGCCCTGATACGAGGTTACAGCCAGACTCAAATCAATAAGGAGAACATGGTTAAAGGCAACTGTACTGAACCCCGCGCTCGGAGAGCTACTCGGGCAACTCAGAGATGGGCCAATGTAGATGTGATGTGAGGGCTAATGCAGCTGAGTTTTCTGTTTGAAACAGATGTGTGTTTTAGTCGAGCTGAATAGTTCCCCCCCCCCGGGTTGTCCTCTGAGGAGGAGCTTGAACCTCTCACAGGCACTTAGATTATTCTCCTGCAAGTGATTGTCAGAGGCGAGCAGGTGCGTGTGACTGCTTAAACATGTGTTTGAGTCAAAGGAACTCACAAATTGGATATTGTTTCAGCTGCACCTGTTGCCTGAATGGCTCATTACTCACTCACATTTTGTTCCAGTGCGGTAATGAAATAAAGGAGCGGAGCTGTGAGTGACGTGGCCGCAGCACTATTTCACGGCCCTCCCGACAGGTCCATTTCCCTGCATGAAATTCAGCAGAGGCTCCTCCATAACTGCCACCTTGCATCAGCTCTATCTGATTTATGGATAAGATGCATGCAGTTATACGCTCCCTCAGGGACCTAGAATATTTGATTTTGTTAGGGTCAATTAAACAGTCCACCATGGGGCTTGGAAACTGTTATATGATGAGCTCTTAGAAGATATTATTTTTTTAAGCTTGGTTATTCTTGTTTTAGCAAAAAAGAAAAATACTCCAAGCGGGATTTATGGTCTATATTGGACGTAAGTATTGCACTTATTCCTCGTATTTGCATCAGCTTCAGTGAACAGCAAATATCAAACGTTAAAGTTTTGTCTGACTCTCTCTCAATTCTTGACTACATACTACATAGCTAAAATAAAATTTAAAAAAAAAATCCTTTTTTGTTTTCATCACATCAGTGAGTTGTATTCTGTGCCAGAAAAAGCCTCTTTGATGGAGCAGTGGAAAAACAACTTAGAGCCAGGCAGACCTTGAGGTTGGCCGTATATCATTTTCCCCCCACCGTGCGAGTGCATCATTGTCTGGGCTGTACCAGTCAGAACTGACAAGAGAGGGTGACACTGAAAGGTCCTGCAGTTCAGCTGCCTGAAAATGTCACTGGGCTGGCTCAGACAGAATGCCACACAGGGAGAGGGGAGAGGATTTGACAAAACAACAACCTTAAAGCGCTACAGAAACCCCCCTCACACACACACACATAAATATATGTGTATATTCCTTTGTTCTGCACACATACACACACATGGAGTCTCCCCCCTTGGTGTCATTTTATCTAAAACAGTAGCCTATTAGTCACAGTAGCTAGCAGTATTGCACTTGAACACTAGTTGCTACCTGCTGTAAAACATGCTAATTCATTTAGTATTGTAATTTTTTCTTAATATTTTGTACAGTTTTCTGCTCCATCCTTATACTCATAGTTTAGTTCTAGTTAAGTGTGATTTATTTGCATAAAAATTTGACAAAACACACAATAATGTTTAAGATAAATTTGACTAAAAGCACATTTTTTCACCAGTTTTCAGTCATTTAAGCAGAAATACTGTCAACAGGAAACTTTTTATGTTCACTATGGTCATGTAGTGGATGTCTGATGTTGTGACAACATTGCTTTTCAGCTATTTTCATGGAATGAAACCCTTCTTAAATGATACTCTGGTTAGCATTTTCAGTAGTTGTCATTCTGAGTATTTACACTTCGTAAAAACATCTCTGTGTAGTAGTCCGCATTGTTAGAGGAGTCTGCCATTCCAGATAAATTCAGATTGCTGGCCGACACACAAAGTATTCGAAGGGAATGATGCATTGATTGAAATGTTTTTATCTCATGATTTCAAATTGATTGCTATAAAGTTATATAAACTATAAAGTGCATACAGAACATTTGCCACTGCTTCACATTAAAAGAATGAAAGACAAGGATGTTTCTTATGCAAAGCAATGACTGAAAGTGATGCACGTGCACTACAGAGGCAAACCAGGCAAAAGCTCTAAACTAGACAATGGTAATTTTGGCATTTTTGTCATCAGTCAATTCGTTTTAAAATTTGCAGGGTAACAGGTATCTGAGCCTGCCATTGTACCTACCCTAACATCTCGTTACTATGGTAACCACTTGTGTGACCAAGTCAACCAGGACTGAAATTTGGAGCATCAGAACTTCAATAGAGCTGATTCATAGACATCTATCATTACATTTCACATTCTGTACGACAAAAATCAATGTTGAATACGTCTTCCAAAGGCAGACAGCCTCTGTGTGTGAGTGTGTGAGCTGAAGCGCACATGAAGTAGCGTGTGTGAAGTATGTGAGGTGTGGATTCATCACAGATTTCTGTCCTTTGATATGTGACTGAGGGGAGGAGAAGGTAAAGCAGGAACGTCTTTCCTCATTAGACCCGACTCCCCCCTCCGACTCTCCCCCGCTGCTGACAGAGAGACTCATATCCTACCTCCACCAGTCAGCTCCCTCACCATGGCATCAGTCCATCCGCACGAGCAACTGCAGCTCTTCCCTCAAGTCAGAATCGTTGCATCCGCTTGATCCGATTGGCCACGCACGTCAGCATCACCTTGTGCGAGCGGAGAAGATAAAGGAGGAGGTTTTACTGTCTGAAGTCTGGCCAAGTGCTGCTGCTGCTTCGCCGTCACAATGTGAATATAAAGTACATTTCCGCCTGGTGTCATCTGATTGTCTCATCTCCTGATCTTTTCATGCTGACAATCTTGTAGTTCCTCTGTACTTGCTAGACTAACATCACTGCGAGGGTATTACGTAAAAGATGTACCTTTGAAAAACATGAATATATGGAATCAGCACAAAATCTTTCTGTGACATATTAGATGAGATATTTACAGACTTGCAAGATAATCAAGATTTATCACAATTTGGGTCTTATCATCATCTTTTTTACCGTTATTGCTTGCATTTCTTTATTATTATGGATGTTTTTTAGCAATGTCACCAAGGTCAAAAAATATCGGTAATTCACTCTGTCACTCTAATCAATAGAAATTGGGGCATAGAAAGTTAAAATAAGGCCTATGTTGTTAAAAAAATGTAATTTTTCTTCATTTTCTCTAACAGGATACTAATATATTCACATATATATGTATATACATCTATACACAACTTACTATGTAACCTTTTCTCCTTTTTGTTTAACTTATTAAATGTCCACTGAATTCTTGGCCTTTTTGTTTTCAAGGAACGGCTGAGTAAACTAATAAGCTCTTGATAATAACGAGGAATACTGCATCACAGAGGAAACAGGTTTGCCTTTGTATTGACTGACATTTTTAAATTGAAACAGCAAGAGCGAAAAGCACAATATGTGTCCAGCAAACGATGACTCAATCCCTCCGTGCCGCTGAAACACAGGAGACACCTGAGCGTTTCATTGTAACTGCTGACAGAAGATGAAACCGGTATTATGTGCTGCTCATTTCCAACACATTTCATGTTAATGTATGAACATTTTTAAAAAAAAGGAATCCTGGCCTCTTTCCCTGATGAGCCTTTTTTCATAAGGGGTCACTTTGACTTTTCATTCTCGGAAAAACACAGGTGTTGCTAATAACCTTAATGATGGGTTTGCTGTATTCAAAAGCTGCATAATGCAGGAACCTGAAACCAAAGCAGATAAATGGACGTCAGCCATAATTCATTTTATTGTCTCCACCTGTGCTTTTCCCGCCGTCACACATCAAAATGTCCTCAGTGAAAAGGGCCTATTGTAGCTTGTATTGGATACTTAATCCTCACACGCTCTAATAAACATTTAGTCTCATAATTACAAGGCTTTTTTTCCATGCATGTTTACACGGATACAGGATAGAAAATATTTTCCGTCTCTTCCTCGACCCTCGTTCCCATCAGCCAAGCTCTGCCTCACTCTGCTTCAACAAAACTGGGGAGCAGGTGCATGAATACAGTAGTTGCAGCCATACATTCAAGGATGCATTAAAAAACCCTCTCGCGCAGATGCTGCCAGCCGCATGTGTGTAATTACACAAGTACAAATCCATCCAAACACACACACTCAGAAGGCAGAGAGGTTTCCCTGGTAACTAGGGGCAAAGAAGTGATTTGTATCGAGCAACTGTGTTTAAGTGCATATGACCATTTGACCAGATCTTGAATGATCCTTATTCCATCCATATTCAATCATCCTTCCACTATAGACACAAAGCAGACATAAACATTTGCGAAAGGACGGAGAGAAGACAATTTTGTGTATATCTCTTAAAATACTGAGCTGAATCCGAACAGCTTGGGTTGTTTCTTTTATGGATTACTGAGTCTATGATAAGAGCGCTCCCACAGATGTTATCTTCGTGCCGCACGGCTATGCAGATGATTCTTACAGCATGCGCAGAGTTTCCAGGTATCCATTTCCATAAAGACACATTATGGCAAAGTGACGAGCAATCATTTGCACCCAAAAGCACCGGGGTGTTAAATGGAGGAGCTGTTGTCATCTTGACTTACGCAGCACGAGAAAAAAAAAAAAATGTGTCACCACCGATATCTTTCGAAAAGTGTGCATGATCATGGGATAAATTATTAGCTACGAGGCAGAGTGTGCGTCAAAGCGAATGAGTGTGTGAATGTAAGTGCCGGTGCAGGAATGTAAAAAAAAAAAAAAAGTAAATCTAGCACAGGGTTAATTTGAGACTATCAGGTTCGCTAATTGGTTTTAAATGAAGCCCTCTCTCTTATGCATGCTATCCAATTAACGGAATGTTAATTTCGGGATAGAATCTACTCCTTTTCACCACTTGCAAAATGCAGCAGCTGAGCACTAGTCATGAGCTGTCAATTCGATCAGACACTTCCCGTCAGCCTGCCTCACTTTTGCAGCGAGGCAGGAAATATGGCCTCCCAGGGGGCGGTGGGGGGGTCTTATACCATACGGTGGTTGGTGGTTTTAGACGACTTGACAAGAAAAAAGCTGCAGTAGATGTTCAATGGAGGTAGAAAACTTGAGATCCAGTCATTTTAAACATGCAAAGACAGCTTTACTCCACAGGGCTGCTGTCCTTATTCAAAAAAAAGGAAAAATACATGAGCAACAAACAAAGAATTCAAAAAAATATTACGGACATTTCAAATAAAAGCAGCTTGTGCGTCATTGCATTCACAATTGTTTTACCCGTTCCGCCTTCTACTGTAGCTCATAAGAAATGCTCTTTCATGCAGCTATCCTTCAGAAACCAATGGAACATTCTATCACTCTGCATTTCAGCATCAAACACATTGGCTGCATGTTGGCTTGAACATGCTTTCATCAAAGGGAAGACATAAACAAAGAGAAACACCATTTTATTCCTCCATAAAAAATGTGATTGCATCATTGCTTTTGAAGAGATTTTTGACGCGGAAAGGCAGTTAAAGAAAAAAAATAATGATAAGAACGCCAGATTCTCTTTTTTCATAACCTTGGGACTGGTGAGCATCAAAAAGCATATAGTCCTGATAAAGCTTATCACATCTGTAGACACGAGGCACGCTTAGGGCTTGGACCGATAGTGTCATCATACGAGGATGTAGAGAAAAGTAAGCCCATATACTGTGTCTGAAGATTAGAGCTGCATGTGAGCGGAAAACAGGCACTTTTTTTATTGCATTCAACACAAACTGCAAGGAGGGGCTTTTGACAGGGCACAAATGTAGCGCAGGGAGTTGCAGTCGCTCCAATAAGTGCGTCTCTCTTTTGGGATGAATGTCTTGATCAGTGAGAGGGGAGGGAACAGGAGGCAGGGAAAACAGCTTGTACAGCCGGTATAATCAGGCCCAGCTTTGGCAGAGAGTGGCAGCGCTTTATTAGTTGTCTAAGTAAATGTATAATTGAGTGAGTCACTTCATCCAACGGTGCGCCGCGCTGTACTGCAAACACCGGCAAGACACAGATGAATTTATTTGAACTGGAATCCCGAAAAAAAACGCCAGGGAGAAGCCCGACGAGCATCAGGAAGGACTCCGGACAGCAGGATTCTTACATCCCTAAGATGTGCTGGGATTTTTCAGCGGATTGGTACAAAGCAGTTCCTATTTAATTTAGAGTATATTTCCCAAAACCTTGGAAATGTTTGGAGAATATTGCGCTCGGCCTCCCCGGGGATGGTATTAAATGAAAACACTGAGATCAAACATTCCCTGCACTTTCAATTAGATGCCATTCCACTTGAGCCCACTTGATCTCTTATGTAAAACACCATGTGTTGCAATTAGCTCTGATTTAGTTTGTTTTATTAAAATCATAGCCTGAAGGTTGTGAGGAAAAGTTAGCACATTGATGTTCATCCTATCTGGAAGGCGAATGTTAACCTCATTAATCTGAACCCTTGAGCTACAACATGACGTAATGGAAGATACCTCCGACTCATTACTACTCAAAAGTAAGAAAGTGGTGGTTAACTTATGGCTACTTCTTGAGATAACTGACACCAGAGTTTACAGTTTCCTGCTGAAATAGAAGATATCTTACTCCAACAGAGTCCTCATCTTACCAGCTCGAACACAGAGCACAGCAACATTAAGGAAAGGGGAACAGAAGGGGCTTAATTTCCACGGCGCTTTCTGCATCATTAACGATGGCTTTGATTAATGGTTTACAGCCACCAAATCCCCACCTGTGAGAATAAAGATGATCATTTGTTGGGCCGCAGCCGCCTTCCATTCCCACATGTGCATACAAAGAGAAAACAGAAAAGTAAAAGGAACAGGGGGTTAATTTTCTTTTGCACCTGCGCTAAATTCACCACTGTTATAAATATTGTGACTAGCTAATCAGCTATTTGGCACGAGAGAGGAAGAGGCATGCAGTAGGTGTGTCTGATGGAGAAAATAGCCTTGCATCGGTTCTACGGCTTTTTGTCGACCTCTTCGCTGTGCGCAACCCACCCGTGTAATCCATCATGGAGACATTAATTATGTACTAGGCTCTTCCAGGACAAAGACTCTAATGAAGGGCCTGTCAACACAGGCTTTTCCCAAAAAATAGTGCAGTTATGGGGAGAAGGGGCGCTTGTGCCGAGCCCCCCACTTTGATCTGATTTTGAAGAGGAAAGTTAAAAGCTCAAGTGCATTTTCAGCACCTGCATCTTTAATAGCGCTTGTTCAGGGCGCACCTGCCAATGCAAACTGCAATAGATACACGTGGGCCACTGGGAGAAAAGCTAACATGCAGCTAACTTGCCAGCAATGCAACCAGGCTCGATTCACGGTTATTACCATAGTGGGAGAATTCTTTCCACTTTGCTTGTCACAACTTATGACAATTAGTATTTCCCATACATTTTTTATAAAATGATTCATTTAGTTGAAAAGGACACTTCAATGACAGTTTCATGGGGCAGTTTGATTCTGATTTAACACCCTGATTATGATCAGAAAAATGTAGCAGTAAATAAAATATTCATTCGAGATCATCAAAATCTCTAAAGGTCACAAATAAATATGAATCACTTCAGTCTGTTTTGTTGGTTTTAAGAACATGGTGGCCTCAGTTGGGACTTTAATGCTGTAACCTTGCTAATTTTGGCTAAGCTTAACCATGCTAAGTGCTTTGTAGAACCATGTAGCTTTATGTTATCTCAGTTAAAGTTAAGAGAGGTATCAGTTTTCTCATACTACTCTCATCAAGAAGGAAAAATGATTAGAACTAAATATTTGGCGCAACAAACCAGCAAACTAAGATATTGTGTTGCATTAGTGAAGTTGTTTGACCTGCAAACTTGCTTCTACCGGTGACTCAAGGGGGATTCACAATCATGTGGCCCAGTAAGTCATGAGCCAGACAGAGCACTTCCCCACCAGCCAGACAGAAAGAGACAGAAGTGCAGAGGCGGCGTGATGGATTGAAGACAGAGCCAGGACAGAGCTGCTGCGGGTCTGCTTCATGTTTCAGCTGGACAACTCGCAGCCATTGCAGCTCTTTGCTGAGCTCTGAGCCTCCGAGGCACGGAGAGATGGCTCAAGGTGTGAAACTCGAGCCATAACTGAGCCGAGTGGGCTTTTGTTTCATGGCTAATTACCGCTGACTCCTGGCTTTAACCACCAACCCCCCCCGCCCCCCCCACACACACCACATCCCTCCTGCTTTCTCCTCCCTCCATCAAACCTCCGCCTGCTCTGTGTTGCTGTTCAACACTGGAAAAGGTATTACTAATGACAGAAGAAGGTTACCCAATTTATCTTCGGGCAAAACCTTTCAGACTAAGCTCTCTTTGTGTCCCTGCAGAGTGCGAAGTGCCAGAGGGGGAAAAAAAAAAGGCGATACACAGATAACAAACAGCAACAGCTTCTGCCAACCAGGGACTTTACTGATCTCCATTTGAATGAAGTTTAATCGCTAAAATAATTTTTGAGTCACTTCCAAAATGATAAAAAAATATATATATTGCTGCAAAGTTTAAGACCATTTTAAACCATGTGAATGTAGCTTAATTGTAGTTAATTTCTAAAGTACAATTTTAAACTATAGGCACCGCCCTTAAGGTTTCTGGTAAAACCTAAAAGGTGGTGAGCTCTCGATGCAGATGGTGTGATTTATTGCAGAGGATGTGAGGAGGACTGGGAGGGAAGGGACAGCAGCTTGGAGGGAGCTTTAGTGGTTTTGACCCTCTGATGCAGTTTGATCTGAGAAAGTCCTTTTGGCGTTGTGAGTAATCGACAGTGGGATTACTTAGTAAAAATCTTGGCGCTTGCAGCTTTGGATGACACCTGACTCTCTGTGGGTCGCAGCACATCATGACAGCAGCCAAAGCGAAGACTGTTATTAAAGTGGCTCTCCCCTTCTCTCAAGAGCGGCTGTGGAAGTACACTTGAGATTGTTGCTTATCACAGCCTAAGCTGTTTAATGGCCATTAGTAAATAATGGCTGCAAAGCCACAGATGTGACCGTATAAAGCCAAATGTTTAAGAGGTACAAGCCCTTTGTTTACACATACTGTTGAAGTAAAAGCCTTTTATGCCTTCTCGTTTTCACTGCCACTTATAAAGATGCAATTTAACGGAGCCAGTTCGGAGTGATCAACAGTATTTTACTGTCAAAATAATACTGATTTAGAGGTGAAATAAGTTAACATAATTTAAGCATGCAGAAAGCTGCAAAATGGTTTGTAAAAGCAAAAGTTCGACATTTTGGAAAATAGGTTTAATAGCCCTTTTGCTGACAGTAAAATGAGAATATTGATAGCACTCTTGATCAACTTAAACTAGTGACTGGAAGCAGAAGAAAGCTGGCAGCCTGTCCCTCTCCAAATTTTCAAAACAATGGCCACTGTAGCATAAAGAGCAGTTAATAAAAGTGAAGCTGCAAATTGCAACCAAGTGAATATCCCTCTGCTCACCCTACCTTTCCAAGCACATGTGAGACCCTACGGTTGGCAAAACTGATAAATGTATGATGTTTAGTTTGGTTCGTCCAGTCTAAGCCACTTTGGAAACA
>JAQNCA010000018.1:7621070-7634899 GCA_029783725.1 Acanthurus tractus
GAGACCCTACGGTTGGCAAAACTGATAAATGTATGATGTTTAGTTTGGTTCGTCCAGTCTAAGCCACTTTGGAAACAACATGGTGAACTCCTTGAAAAAAGACCTATATGTGGCTCTAAAGTAATAAAAACAAAACAAAACAAAAATTATGTGATCATTCAATAAATAAAAACATATTAATGAGTATTATACTCAATTTCGACCACATTCTTCAAACAGATGCTCCTATATTCTTCACATTACAGCTTCGACACATTGTATCTCTTTCATATTATCTGATTAACAGAAATGCAAAAGAATTCATAGTCTTATCTCTTTAGTGGGAGTCGCTTGCTTTAACTATTTCTTGGCAGACAGCAATTAGGTGCAGTGATTTCCTGCATGAATTGAAGAGCTTTATAATTTTCAGTTAATTCCAGTTTTCAGCTTTTTGAGCTTTCAAGAGAGTGCTGAGGTATGCATCAGAAGATAGAGTTGACATTAGGGAGGAAACAGAGTTCACTATCAGTCAGGTGGCCATCCTGAATTCCAATGACCTCCTCTTCATTCTCTCCATCATTTTGCTGTCAGTTTTGGGACAATTGCAACCCTTTTTCCATGGACATTTTCCATACAACTGCATCATCATCTGCTGATTAGATTTGAATCCATATTGGCGTTCCAGGTCTGTATCTTGTTTTTTTGCTCACTGCCCTCTCAACATAAAACCCGAGGGTGGTATCAATCTTCTTATCTTATGCCTTAACTAAATAGTGCCTTCCAATGTTGAACAATTTCAATGGAACTTTTCAAATTTGTAAAGCAGAGTGTTGGTAGACAATAGTGAGTATATTTAGCTGATTTCCTAGTATAGAACAAGAAAAGAGAGATAGCTTGGAGTTCACAAAAGAGAGCATGAGTGGGGAGGAGAGAGAGTGTGAGAGAAAAGGGGCCACACAAAGAGGTTGAAATGGAAGGAGAAAGTGACTGACATGTCTGTGCTAAATAAATGAGGAGCAGGATGTCCACAGCTGTTACCGACTAAACCCTGATTAAACAGTTATTAATCAGCTGAGGCCGAAGGAGCCACTCCAACATTCATCAGGTTTAATCGTCTCAGCAAAGGCCAAAGACGTAGAACCACTGACACTGCCGGATCAGAAAAATTATGTTCTTATGGTATTAGAGGTTATTTTGAGCTGTAGGGTGAACAAGATCAGGTCAGAGATCTTTGGTCTCTAGAACAAAAAAAAAGAAAGGATTTTACAACAAGAGGATGTGATATCAGGTGTGTCAGCTGAAGGGAGACTTTTACCGATCCTCTCCCATCATCGCCTCCTCCATCATCCTGTCCTGCTTCGCGTCTGCCAGAAATGCTAAACTGCTCAGTGACACAATTTATCACAACACTCTCCATGTTCTTTTCGCGGCAACTGTGCCTCCTCTGTCACTGTATCGGCGGAGGGGTGAGCTGTCAGTTTGATACCCACCCCTTGTTATAACCTTTGCGATATCCATCTTATTAAATTTTCCACCCTTTCCTTTGGAAGGTACACAAAAAAGGCTGCCAATTACTTCTGCGGTGGGCACAAAGACATTAAAAAAAAAGACAGTGAGAGATTTATGGCAACAAGGCCGCTTTAGCTGAAAACACTGATTGCCTGATATGGCTACCAGCAGAGCCTGCAAGCTGCAGTTTGTAGTGATGTCACTGTAAAAGGCATGAAAAACTATGACATATTGGAATAAACATCCCCGCTGAGTGGTGGTGGTGGTTTTATAAGGGTTTCAGTCTTGTGTAAAAGATCTATGAAATGTGATGGAGCCAATATGGATCCGTCCATAAAAACTATACCGAGTGAAATTAATTTATGTAAATGATAGGTGAAGGGAAGGTTTAGGGCCCTCCGAGATGTGGCATTTCATTAATTTTTTTCCCAGCGCTTTGACATAATCGTGAGCTTTAAATCTATGATCGGCTTGGGCGATTCTAAAACCCACATTGGAGCTTGACATTTATAGAGGTCCACCTCCTGTGGTATGGTAGAGAAGTGTGGATAAAAGGGGAGAAATTAAATCTAATTTTGCTGAAGAAAGCAGACAAAGATTAGCCGGGGCGCATGAAATGTACAGAAAATTGCAGGTTGAAGTGTTTGAGCATATGAAATTGAAGGAGCGTTTAATTAGACGCTTTGCTATTGATTGGGCCAGTCAGAGGTGGGTTTTTTTCATGAGCTTCTGGGGCTTTTGTGGAGAAGTTTATTTTGCAGCCCGCAGCAGGTAGAGAAGATCCGTCCTTTAGAGAAATTAAGCTCTTGGATGAAGGAATTTAAGTCGAGAGAGAGAGAGAAAATTAGGAGAGACCAAGAAAAGAATCAAGAAAACAAGCAAACAAGCAGATATATCCTTTTTTAAATCTTAATTTCACTTTCTGCGAGCTGGGAGGTTAATTCTCATTTAAACTGACAGCAAGTTTAAGGGTTAAAGACTGAATTGTAAACAGGCGAATCAAAGGAACTCAACAGAGACAAACAGAATGAAGTCGAGGGAACAGAATAACAAGCTGAAAACAATGATGCAAGAGATCAGCATACAGACTCTAAGACAATGAGAGTGTGTGGAGTGGGTGTGATCTTCTTGGCAGAAGCTGAAGTGTCTGTGAGCAAAAGCAGAGGCAGAGACAGCGGCTGCAACATCTGTGTGTGCTGCTCTGCCCTTTAGTTTGTTGCAGATTTCTGTATCCTTTACCAGAGTTGTTTACATTTCTATTTATTCTGATTTACTGTATTTTTAACTTCAAGGTTCTTAAAGACTTAAAGATTTATTACTGAGAGTTTGAATACACCTTGGAAATGTTGTGGATTAAGTTGCTAAACAGACATAATAACCAAACTCCTTCTTGAGAGTGAAACATACAACAAAGCATGTCAAAGTAGCCACAGTTTCATGGTTGCTGATGTGTTATTAGTTGTCAAAAAAAGAGCTGGAGGAAGGGAAATAGATGATGCACAAAGACAAAAGCACAAAAAAAGAGCCATGACATCAATCCTATGACTCATGTGAAGTTCTTTTGTCAGACAGAAACAAAAAGCAAAGAAAAAGTGTGACCCTTAGCACAGGGATCAGCAACAAAAGGAGAAACTCAGTGGTAGGAAGAAACAACTTTTGAAGAGAAAATGACAGAAACACATTTTTTTTTTAAGTTTAGTGTTTGGCATGCTAGATTTTTAAGAACTTTCTGTGTTTTTACTGACAAACTTTGCAGTTTTGGCACCAGTGTTTAAGCCCTACAGCATCCCGTCATCCTGAGGATAATAGAACAAAGATCTTCTCCATAGACATGAGGGATGAAAGAGAATTTTTATTCATGTATGTAAGCAAAACTATGGCTCGGCAAATGATAAACTGAACGAAGCACTGACCACAGTGGAGTGCATCTTTGCATGCTGTAGGTACAACCGCTGGCTGTCTTCTGAGCCTGATATGCAAAAAAAAAGAAAATTCTGAGTTATTACTTTATTTTGAAAGGTGGTAGTAGTAATAAATTAACCATCAACATTCGCCATCAAATGCAAAATTTTGAACAACGACTCAGTGTTTAAACCAACAAGAGGAGAGCTAGTTATCCATTAGCAGCTGGTGTTTGTGCAGCAGAGTACTGCTGTGTGTTAAAAGTGATAAAAAAACAAAACACACAGAAATGTTTTCTTTAAAGCATGAACAGTGAACCATTGTCTGATGTAACAACACGATAATTCACAGTAAATAAATGTACTAAAGTACATCGGCTGAGTACAGCGTCAAAGTAAAAGCACGCTCACATTCGCTTCAGGAGGACTGAATCTGCTTTTCAAGAGAGCTGTGAAAAAAAGTTTCCAAAGCCCTGTTGGCACATTTCTAAACACACAATGTGGATATGAATGGAAAAGTAAAGAAGATCATCTCTTCTGTAACACTGATATGTAACACATTATTGTCACACACCTTGACAAGGTCACACATTCTTGTAAACCTCCTATTAACTAAGTCTCAAATACAATTCCAGTTGCAACCTTGCGATCTTTCTTACAGTGGTAATAGCTATTTTTAGCAAAGATAACACATATCCAGCACAAGTCATTCTGTTAGATGGTTTCTCAGTGGTACTACTTAGCCTTGGCCCTTGCCTGCTTCCTCAATTTGCATAAATATGAGGAGTGTGAAATGGGGTTGGCCCATGAGTCCATTAAGTTTATTAGGCTGGCAGCGAGTGCGGGCCTCCACTCGAGGTTAGGCACGCGTCATCTTGCATCTGGCAGATAGCTCATTTATGATTCACAGAGTTATTTGGGTATGTGTTGCATGTACACAGAGACATGAGCATATAAATGCAAAATATAAGCTTGTTTGCATACATAAATAGAGCTGATTGCACACATGTGAGTACAAATACACAAATAGATTTATCTGATTAGTGAATAGAAGTGTTTTTTTTTCCCTAAAAGCCCTAAATTCCTCACATTAAACCCTGATATTCATAATTAGCACATCTGGTAAAATGGTTAATCTGTACATTCATAGATGTTCGGTGCTATAAACTGAAACATGATGGAAAATATTTATTATTTGAAGCATCTGGAACTTTCAAAGCATCATTAAACAGCTTAACTTCCTTTAATTATCTTACACTTCTGTCATTTGAACAGCCTTGTGAGTTAATTCCTGTCTAAATCATGAGCTGTGGACTATGAGTCTAAGCCACCCACTGGCAAAATGTTGTATTTTCAGTCTTCCTGCTGTCCTTTACCACTCTCTGTTCTTCCTTGCCCCCACAAGCAGGGTTTGAATGGGGTCGGGACTCACCCCAGAGGAGTTCGGGCAGTGAAATTTGAGCAGGAACAGAGCCCTGTTAAGGGACTAGCTCGGTAAAGGGATTTGAGCCTCTCAGGCAGCGCTTACTCACAGGTTAGGATTATGGCCATTGTTGGGGCTTTTGGGTCTGCCAATCTTGGTGGGAGGCTGGGAGGAAGTGCTTCCTCTAAGGCTTAGCTCATGTCAGCAAGTCTCCTTTGATAGAGTTTCAGGTTCCTTCAGTATCATTGCTAGCAAATCTCAGTTAGCCTGTTTAGCAGCACAGGTAAACGTAACATGATTGTATCAGCTAGCCAAAAAGTCTTTGTCACTTTATGGTTGTCATTGCTGAAACCTATACTGAAGGCTAACTCAGATGCTAATTAAAAAATGGTAATGTTAGCCCTATTGGATCGTAAATGTAAATTAGCATGCACTGCTAAATCTGTCACATTTACATGACAGATTTATGTGCTCATGTAAATGAATAAGCGTTGCACCTTCTAAGATGAATAAACATAAACATAAACGTTGTTGTCCAACTACAGACCGACCAGTGTGCAATCTTAAACAAATTGTATTTTTGTTTTGTTTTTCTTTAGCCTATCTTTTTCTTTTTTAAAAAAAAAGAAAAAAGATTCAATTAGCAAACATTTTTAAAAGTGGAAAATTCTGAATTCCGTTCATGTTTATCTAGAAAGGGGAATATCAAGTAGTAAACCAAATATAATATTATAATAATAGACCAGATGTCTTCTTCTTCTTCTACTACTTCTTTTTCTTGTTGCATATTTATTTTTGCTTTAGAACAGTTACGAAACGGTCAAGAAATAGTGTTTTATTTATCTGATGTCTGCTTTGTTTTCCACCCTCTCTCTTTAGTCATTACCTAACAGGCTTGTTCTGTCCAGTAAGTTTAATGGCCAAATTTAAATGGCTTGTTTTCAAACAGCGACAAACTTCGGACCAGTAAAATATCTTTCCCTACTTTGCAAGGTCAAGTTTAGCAGAGTCTTGCCCCAACTCTTGATAATTCTGATTGGATTAAGAAATTTATACCATACACCCAGTTGCTTTTATAACAGAATGTGTCTCCAGTGAGACTTTCCTTCTGTGCTGGCACAGTGTGCAGACTGTGGGCTGCCAAAACATCCTGTTTTATCTCTGAATATGTCCAATTATAGAAGCAAGACACCTTCAAACTGTCATTTCCTTGCAACTTAAACCAATTCCAAAAAATCATCTTAGGTGACTCCAGCTGGAGCTGAGTCCACCATGTGATCTGGATCACAGCATCACTGTACAGGTGTCATGCAGGCATGCTATCAGCAGCTATAACTTCCTCTCCAGAGTCCTGTTTTTTTTTTTTTTTAAAGTCTCACAATCCTGAGCTCGCTACCTTGACAGACAGCTGTGCTACAGACAGAATCAAATCGAAAGTCTGGTGTTGACATGGATGAATGGTAGTATTTCTTCAAGAGTGAGTCTAACAGTTTTCAAAAGTTGCTCCATGAGTTCACACAGAAGACTTCCAGCCACCCACTGATCCAGTCACACACACACACACACATGCACACATGGCGCGTGCACACACACAATCACTGGTTTGATGTGTATAATATACCGCTGGAGGTAGTGTTGGAGTGAGTAAACATCACTGGCATGATGAAGCCTCAAAAAAAAAAACATCAAAACTGAAGAACAGTCTGGGTAAAGAAGTCAAGGCACTGGGTGAGAGTAAAAGCTCATGTGACTGAGTGAGAGTACAGTGTATGGGGAGTGGCGTAGCATCCACTGGCAAGATGCACCAGAAAGAAAAATAGCGAGACAAACGGAGACAAACAGTAGAAATGGAGGTGTAGATGGTAAGAAATCCTGATGCCTCCTTGCCGCTGCGAGGGATGGGGCGTTGCGTTTGATCTCGGGAGGAACTTCACACGGGAAAGATAACTCCACAACATATCAGTGGGGCTCTTCACTCTTCCATAACCATCACGCATCCTCCTCTCCCCTCAGCTGAGAGGGAGAGAGGCTGATACAAACGTGGGTGGGGTGAACAAATGGTAAAGTATGATGTATGAGCGCTCTATCTTGCTCCTGTTTTCATTCTCCCTGCACCCCTGTTGAGGGGTAAACAATGCCGATTCCTCTGAGGGAGTGTGTGTTGTCCTTTCATTCCTCCTATCTCTCCTGTGCACACAAGCACAGTGGGAGATGAGAGCCCATCTCTGTCTATACCTAACCCCTCCCTCCTCCCCTTCTCTTGTCTTTAAGCCAAGAGATCTATTTGTGCTGACTTCTTAAAAGGCCTTCAGGGTGTCACTTGGACACAGCGGATGGGCCTAATTGCGTTTAGCAAAGTGGAGGCAGATCTGTACAAGCTTAAATGAATTGAATGTTTTTCTCTCGCCTTATTCAATCTTTCCTGTACCTCTGTCGCTTTCTAAAACTCTGTCACATTTTGTGTTTTCAACATTTCCTCCTGTTTAACCAATTTAAACATGTGTAACATTGACCGGCAAGTGCTGACACTCAAAACAGTCCTCTGAGGCCATTTGAGGAGAGTGGTAAACTCTGCAAACCCAGTGAGCAGCAGCATTTTCACATTTTCTATTTAGTGAGTCAAACCTTTGTCCATTTCACAGCAAGCGGTTAATCATTTTGTCACTCTAATATCTTTACTTCAACAGCCACAGTGTATGCAGAGCAGCAAAACGCCCACTTATGGGAGTCTTGTTTAGTGCTTTTCAGAAAGGAAATCAATATGCTTAGCAGTCATAAACTATATTTGATGATCATATAATTTCATCTCGAAAGCTACTCAAATCTAATCAACTCTCAAACAGAGGCTCTTTGTTATGATACTTCGATATCAAATGTACGGCTTGTGGCAGTCGTCCCGGGCAGTCAAGCTTATCCATCAGCTAGTTATATTGAGAAGTGTGTCGAATATGTGCTTTGTGCTTCCAACAACTGCTATTAGGTTTAATGTAATACAACAATAGTTAATCCATCACGTTGTATTTTTGTATATGCATTGAGGTGTTATGTTGTATGATTAATCTGTAAAGGTGTAACACAAAGTTACTATCGATGCCTGTATCTTATATTTCTGTCCATATATGTATATGTTTTTAATTGTTTATCAATGAAGATAAACTTTGTGGGGGCCATTACCTTTAAAAAGTGGAGAATCTGAAATGAGGGGGCCCAGATAACATGATATTAATGTAAACTGTGCTGATAAAAAAATTGGAAGCATCATAAATGTAAGAGTCGCAAAACTTATTCTGCTCTAATCAACAACTCTGGTGAGGACTAGCAAAAACTAATGAAACCCTCCTATATGAATAGTGAATTGAAATGTTTTCTAAAAGTCTGTCATTTTTCGCAAAAGTGCAAAAGCTAAAGATGCTTTACATTTTGCTCCTGCTGTTCCTACTATAGTGCCTCTCCTGCCAGTCCTCACCTGTCCGCTGATCATCACTTTCGAGTTTTGTGCCCGGCTCATTGCTCCTCATGTGCAATCACCCTCAACATTTATGGAGGACAGATGTTTTGAGGACCATCTGCCACCCTTTGCCCTCTGGATTCATTCCCTGCTCTGGCTACTCTTTCATTTGCAACTGCAGTCATGCCTTTGGACTGCCTTCACCTCACCTGCTTCGCCTCCTGAGTCTCTTTTTTTCGCAGGTTCTAGCTCTGTGATTCAGCATTACACTTCCTCTTCCTGTCTGCCTCCTTCTACCTCCCCCTCCTGTGTGACCTTTCAATCGTGTGCCTTGGCAGTCTCCAACTTGGGGGGTGCCATGCCTCTTTGTGAGGGTGATAATGACTGTTATCATGAATGCGAGGTGGCAGAGGCAGATGCTGGGCATATATTACAGGGCGACGTGATTAAGGGGAAGGTTAGGAGAAGAGAAACACAGCACGCCTCAACAGTAAAAATATATATCTACACAGAGAAGGAATGTTGGTTAAATATAAATGCCAGCATGTGTTTTTTTTTCTTTTAAATTCCTCCCACTGCCTATTCAAGCCTTACCAGTAACCAACAGTTCTTCACACAATGGCTTAAAGTGTGTGACAGGAAAAGTTTTTTTTGGCCGTTATTTTTGATTTACTGGAACTTTCATTTTAAAGCTTCAAGGTTTTCTTTCGCTTAAATGTACAGAATATGATCAGTTAGTCAAAACAATCCAAGAAAATGAAAGTAGATGGTGATGTTGTGATGTTGAATTCATTGTTAAATGTCCACCATTGCAGATGAAAATTTATCTGACTGAAGCAGGCAGAGATGTTCAAAGATTAGGTAAGATATTGAAGTTTGTTTTTTTTAACCTTTGTTTATATATTATTATAATTTCTTTATTTATTAATAATAAATTACCTTAGTCACATTCTGATTTCCTTCCTCACTCTCTGCCTGTTGTTACCACAAAGGTTAATGACAGGTGACCGATTAAAGGCACACATATCTGGAATAAATTATGAATCTTTACTGGGTTTGAACATTGTTTGAGACATTAGGCTGAATACACAACTTAACAAATATATCACAAAAATAAAATGAATTTGTGACATTTTAACTGTGGAAATGTTACATTGTATATGTTATGGGATTAAATATCAGTAACATGAAACCCACAAGGAAGTTTTTTTGGCCAGACTCTGCAGTTTATTAAGGACCCTTTGCATCCTTGCATCATGAGCCAAGCTTTCAGGTTCTTCACTCTAGGTCTTTTAAGTGTACCTCAGACATTTTTTAAGACTCTGGGAGTTTGAGCTTTTCTGTCAGTAGCCCCTAAGCTTCGGAATAGTTTCCCTCTAAGACTGAGGTCTTTGGACTCTGGACTGTTTAGGAAAGCAGCTAAAAACCACCTGATCAGACAGGCATTTAGGTTGCATGTGTTATTTTTATTTTAACTTGTATCTCATATCTGCTCCCCCTGTATATGTTGATTGTTGTTTCATCTTTGGTTTGCCTATTTATCTCTATTTGTTTGATTTATTTCTTCGTCTGTAAAGCACTTTGTGATGGATGCCTGTGAAAGGTGCTATATACATAAACTTCACTGACTTGTTTATTTTAAATGCGTTAAGCTTGTCTGAAAAGAAAAAAAAAACCTTTCAAATAAGGCTGCATAGAAACTCTTCCCATGTAGTCCATTATTTAGCTCAAAATTATACAGCGTAAACTGTCTGAATCTGCTCTTCTCTCTTGGTCTTCAATGTCAAATCCATTCACTGCTCTTAGATCATTAGAGTGCACCTGTGAGCTCATGTGACTGACAGTCTTGTAAGTATAATTATAACACAGAATTACTGCTCGCTCAACCTTGAATCAATACCCTTCCCTCTTGAAACACATTCATCTCTGTAAAAAGCAATTAAACATTGACAAATCAAAGAGTACATTCTATGATACACCCTGCCTGCAAATCCTGCAGTGAGAGGTCAAACACTGAGCGACATGAAAGATTAAATGTATCAATAATGCATTCGGGCAGAATGATTCAGTGGGGGCACATAAATGAGGCGTCACTGCCTTGTCACACCGGCGAACAGGTGTGCCGCCGCAGAAGCTCCTGTATCGCTGCATAAGGCGCGTATATTTGGCATGTCAAATGAGCAGGTGTTGTGTATAATTTATCTTTGTTCCATATTTCATGTCGAGGAGCAGGAGAGTGGGTTTAGGAGTCTGCTGGGGGGGGCGGGGGGCGCCTTTCTGAAAACAGGCTGCCAGCCTTCTGGCTCAGTGTGGTGCATCTCTTCAGGAGGTCTCACAGCGGGATTGAGTCTCTAGGAATGTGTGTTTTTTTTTCCTTTGCATGAGCTATGTGAATATGCACACACATGTGTACTGTCATACTGTGTCTGCAACTTAACTTCTACCAACTATGGTCCGTAGCTTTGACCAGGACATTTTTATGCTATGTTGATCTGCAAATCCCAAACTGGAATATGCTCCTAAATAAAAGACTTACTTCTCTATTAATCAACTCTCAAATGTATTTTTCATCCCATTTCAAAGGAAATGAAAAAGCCAAAAGAGATGAACATGAAGTAGAATACTGGATTAATCCACAGAGGCAAGGGAGTGCATGTGAACCCACTGCCTAATCCAGTTTTCAATTTGCGTTTTCCATCAAAATGTTTTACAGTCAAATTGTGAAAAAAAAACCCTGCACTTTACATAAAAGCAGTTGCAAAATGACAGCAACACTGTTAAAATATAAATTTGCTCAAAATGAGACAAAAGCCTCCTTTTATTCAAATTGCGCCAGATTCTATTAGGACTTAGTCAGCAAAGAGCGATTTGACTTGCGGCACTTGAGGGAGAAAAAGTACAGAATCCCCTTTTCACGTAATGGCCAATGTCTCCTTTAATGGCGATAAAGCAAGTCGTTGATCTGTCACTCAGTTGCCTGGAAGGAAACTCTGAACCATAATTGTTTCAACTTAGGCCATATTTCATGTAGCTTAAAGCTCACATTTCTGCTGTGGCTGTCAGTGGGTTTTGGCTTTGCGACAGACAGAATTCAGTAGAGGAACAGTGGTGAAATATATTTTTCATCTGTACATCAGAGCAGTGCTAAAACAGAATTTTGATGTTAAGTGCAGTATGTTGGAACGGAATAGGACATTGGATGACATGAGAAACTGATGCAGTTTAAATGAAGATTTATCTTTTAAAGCATCTATAAACAATATTTCTATAGTAATATTTTTAAAGAGACTCTATTTGTCATTTTCAGTTTAACAATGTATTTAGTGACGATGTGAAAGGGGTAGCCCGAATCTGCAGCACCCTAAGGCTTAGCAGTGCATTATAGCTAGTTCCAGCTGCCCAGTTCAGAAAGTCATCTCATTTAACTCTCACTCACTCGCTCACTTCAGTTTTTTGGCTGCAGTGGGGAGCAAGAAAGCTCTGATAAATCCTGCATATATCTCCCCCGCTCAGCACTAAATGGCAGGCAGACAAAAGAAAAGATATGCTAGTGATCACAGAGGATTTAGCTGCTCAAGAGCCGGTTATTTCCCTCAGGAGTTGGTGGTGACCAAAACCAGAGGTGTAAAAAGGGGACTGACTATTTGACTTATCTTCTTTTACTTGGCAAAAATACATATGAATGCTGATCATTCATGGTCTCTAAGTATGAGCAACTGTCTCCTGTTATGTTCACCACATTAACTTTGTAAGGTGATGTTTACAGTTTGATGCAATGCTCAGAAAAGAACTAATGATATGACAGATTTCATTAAAATGATGTCTTTATCACTGACATACAGTGAACCGTGGTCTCTTAATGTGAAGTAATTGTGTTTCTGTTGATAAATAAACTGATGTAGTTGCAAAAGGCATCAACTCATTATGTACTGAAAGGCTCAAAAACAGGAACTGGCGGTTCTTGACACTTGCTGAGTCGTGCTATCATTTCCCATCACTGCTATGTCCAAAAACTGCTCTCCTCCTGTTAACCACCACAGTCAGGGCCAGGCTATGTTGTACAAGGGCACCGCACTGGAGGGTTTTGACAGAAGGAAGAACAAATCTGAGCTCTGGATTCACTCTGTAAAACTTCTTGCTTGCTCTACAACCCAAATTTACTGAGAGTTTATGATGATTATGTCTTAATTGCTTTGTTAACTCTATTCCTACTGAAACCTCCAATTCTATTTTGAGAGGATGTACTGTGAAATCCCTTATTATGCCACTTATACGCCTTTATGTTGTGCAGATCCTGCAGCGTGATTCAAATGGGATCAGACAGTTACACAAACAACAATTAAAAGCTTGGTTAAGTTTGTTCTTCCTGATTACCAGTGAAGTTGCATCTTGCATACAAAGCAGCGCCTCCACAACAAATGTCTGTTGAAATGCATTTGTGATGATCAAGGCTTCACTCAAAAGCTGCCTCTGTCCCTCCCACAACACAAGACACTCTCATCCAAGGCCTTTATGAATAAGGCCAGTCACTTTACAAAGACAGATGGCAATAGCCTAGTCTGTCAGGGACTGGCAGAGCCATGTGTTTGTAGTTCTCTGTTGCTCAGTCATAACAATATACAGTCAAATGAGGTAATACATTTTGATTGGTAGACATAACTGCTTCAAAAGACTGCCAGGGATGTAACACATCATCTGTACAGGAAGACAAACATGAGGCCTCCGACAGTCACGGCCATCCTTCATGGTTCTGGGTGAGATGGGGCATTGTGATTGCCTTGGAAGGTGGTGGTGATGAAGACAAATGGAAACCTACAATATGTTATGGTTAGCACAGAGCTGCGCACCAAATGGGCAGAAGTCAGTATACATGTCAAAGGAGATGGGAGCTCTTCGGAAAGAGATATTTCCTTTCCGCTGTTGTTGTATGATAATAAAAAAACACACCTTTGATGAGTTGTTGTTTAAAGAGTCATGAGTTATTTCTGCTAAATGAAACTTTTAAATGGGTTCCAAAAAACATAGACATAAATAGCGCGAGGTAGACTTTTCTGTAGGAGGAATATAATTTACCAATGAATGTGCAAAGTACATAGCAGATAATATTACTGCCAAGTTACATACATTGTCAAACTTTGGAAAATAAACTTGTAGGCTATCTTTTGGGAAATTATATCACTGCCTCTCTGTAGGTTACCAACACTTTGTTAGTTAGTACATTGTATTTTGTATTTTGTACACATCTGTTCCAGCCCTTTCCACATTTGTCTTTTAATACATATCAGATAAACAAGCTAAGCTAGGCTAATCACCTTTCAGCTTTCAGCTGTATACAGTTTTCTACAAATGTGGGATAGTGGGTTCTGAGGGTGAATTTCCTAAAAAGTTGCACTATTTCTGCGACTTTACATACAAAATTCTAATAACAACCAAAAACTTAATATATATGTATACATGTATATATATATATAGTAGCACTAGCAACTTTCGTGCTAACCACGGCTCTGTCGAAGAAGAAGTCTGCTCTCTGTTTAATCATGGAGCACGTCAAGCAGACATGCCTGCTACA
>JAQNCA010000018.1:7655208-7721537 GCA_029783725.1 Acanthurus tractus
AGATGCTTACTAAATCTGTCTTTGAGGTTGTTTGAATTGTAGTGATAGAAATCTCGCAGAATTCAAATTTTAGTAAGATATGTTGTTATTGTAGAAAATATAGAAATAAAAAATACGTAGAATTGATTATATTTCATAATTGTATCTTTGATCAAATGCATGCACATATCAAACACCAAAAATAGCCAAGCTGAATAATCAGCCAAAAAAAAAGGCTAATTTCATTGAATTTCTACGATAACAATAAGTCTCGGGCTGCTTCATATTTTACTTTCCAGTTTTCAACTGAAAAGAGTTTACATTTGGCAATGTGGCTAATCTTTTCCTACCAAAGAGGTCGATCTGTAAGAACAGGTTAGAGGGTTTGGGAGAGATTTTTTTCCTCATTCTAACCAAAGGTCAGACGGTGTTGTATACTGTTTGATGCTAATAGCACCCAGGATTCATAGCCAACAATACTTTTTCCTAAACCTAATCAAGTAGTTTCAGAGCCTAAACCTAACCAAACTGTGAAGTTGCAACTGAAAGTGATGCCAATTAAGTCTAAAAGTAAAATGTCAGCATCAGGTCTTGACTTTTACAAGACTAAAGCTGTATATCCTGAAAAAAAGTTAAGTGTTTGATTTATTTAACCAACACAAGCTTCTTCAATCACTTTTTATCCTTCACTTTGAAACAACTGGAAAAAGAAAAAAAGCTGTTTGATTTGTGGCTGCTTTACCTTTGTTCAAACAGACATGTTTTTTTTCTTTTCACTCTCTGCCCAAAGCATTAGTATTTGGAAGTATTCTATCGACTCTCACACCCCCCACACATACAGCACAACTTGTACAAACCCTCGAATATAATCCCTACATCGTTGCACTCACAGCCTGCGACCTCTGACCCCCCCCATCCGCCACATCTCCTCCCACCCTGGAGTCTTTTGCCCTGGCTTCTCTTTGTGGTACATGCTCCTCCACATCCCAATGACAGGCCCCATAAACTATTGTCGGACAAGATAGCCCACCACTCCGCTCACTTCAAAGGCCCGTGGGATTGCCATCAGAGGACTTACAAGAGGACAAGTCGGGTCCTGTGTTGATCAATAATGTACTCTCTCCGCCATCATGCTATCTGTCACCTCCATTTCTAAGAAAACAACAGAATAAATAACAGAGCCTGGATTTGTTGCTTCCAATGATGGATAATGGGTGATAACGTCGCCTTGGCAACTGTTCCGCAGCATACACACTATAAGGGTCTCCTGTATGAGCTATTCTCACTCGAAAACCAGACTGTCTATTTCCCTTATTGGCACGCTGTCGCTGTAAACATCCTCCTATAGCTCAGAGTGACAATAGAGCAAATGAAATGCTTTATTTCTCCACCCCTGCCTGTTTAGGTTTGTGCACAAAAGCTCAGCACAGTTCATTCCCCGTGCTGCTACTGTAAACATAAGAGATCATCTGCAAATACAAAGAAAAATACAAATTAATATCATAGGCTTTGACTAGATGGATTGTAATAAGTACTTTTCCCACAATGAGGCCGATTTGTGCAGCTGTTCTCTGCATGAATCATTGCATCCCTCTGTCCACCATCTGCTGAAGGGGAGACACCTGCGTACACACTGATAAACATCTCGTGCTTTTAGAGCACACTTGGCTTTGACTTAGAAAAATGTCACAAAAGCTTTATTTTAAAAGTCTTAAATAACCGTTAGTACGTAATTTTTTTAGGTTACTGCATTCTGGACCGGTATTTTTTTAAAGTTGGAAATAGAAAAAATGTTGACTTAGGTGGAAAGTTGGAAAAAAAAAGGTCATCTAAAAGTACAAATCTAAAAATATTTTTCAAGTTACAACCCCGTCACCTGCATTGTCCATGCTCCCTCTGTCCTTTTTGTGGTGTTTATTGAGGGCAAACAAGGAAGGCTAAGAGTCTGAATACAAAGACAGAACATCTAAAAGACAAAATGTCAAACAGCCGTACATCTAGAGCAAATCAAAACGGACGAGCCAAAGCAGAACACTTAGCCTCCTGTGGCTCTGCCTGCCTCAGAGAAATCAGTCACGGCCTACCACGGTAATGCTTGAGGGACTGCCTGCTGTCAGCCTGAGATGAGCACTCAGAGAGTTTTTTTCCACAGGTTCCTGTGTTTTGACTTGCTGTACTTAAAATGAGCTTTTAGCGGCCTGCCTGCCTGCCTGCCTGTCTGCTTGCCTGCCTGCCTATCGGACAGGAAAGAGCAGACCAGAATGCCCCTTTTAGAGCTGACAAAAAGCGGGACCGGCTGAGTGGTGCTGTAGAAGGAATCTGGATGGTAATGATCCCGATACAGATGAATCTTTCAAAGGCAGTGGAAGGACCACAGTGGGCATTGCTCGAGCCAACGCTGTTGTGGCGCTGAAGAAAAAAGAACTCTGTTCGCTTAGCAACGTAAATGTCCTATTTCATGAAAAGCATTTGTCAGTTCCAAACTGTCCTGTATGAAGCTCCAAAGAAGTTCATTTAGGACAATTATTTCTTTGCATGGATAGACCCCTAGTTATTTCTCTAAACATCTGCATTTCTCCTTTCAGGCACGCTCACTTAATTTCCCTCACTGTTAATTAAGACATTGGCTGTTCTCATAAGCTGGTCACATCTGTTTAATAGCACAACAACACACCTGCATTGTGAGCCTTTTATCCTACTGCTACCTTTTTAAAAAAAAATATTTGATTTTCTCTCTGATTTTGCTAAATCCTGCTGCTGTTTTCATCATTTCATCATTTAATCAGCCTCAGCTGGGTCATCAGCGGCCACCACCCACAGTGTCTGGACTCCACAGGGAGACTTACCCTGCTGGTGCTCAGTGATGACGCCCCTCCATTACTGAAATCCCCCTGTTGAGTTTAAATGCCAAAGACTTTCGGATAAAATGAAAAATCTGGATATAATCTGTTACAATAAACAGATATCTGAACTTCATACACTCACCTTCCCTTATTTAAATGGTCATAAAACAAATATTTCCTCCAGGTTAAACTGGTGAAGTTTAGGAAACTTAAAAAACTATGTAAGAAAGGAATTGTGGTCAAAGACAAACAAGATGAAGTGGTTCCCGGCTTCTTTTTTTTCAGTGTTTAGTTCCCTTTACTGGCCCCCTTAAATAAATTATGGGAAAATTGTCTTTACTAATTATTAATGTTGACTATTATTCTGTTTACAATTAAATATGAGCCCATGATTTGTTGCCTTGACAGCAAAGAGCCAAAAGAAACATTAAATTTTTTTCTGCCATCCTGAGTATTCTTTAACTAAAATTGCTTTTAAAAAATATAATTTTAATACAAGAAAAATGGTCTGCCACAGTGGCACAGGACCTGAGATTTTCACCTGTCACAAGCAACATTTACACTGTTTTTGACGGGTGGCAGGTACCAATTTCATTCCTTTGCCACTGAGAAACCCTTGTCTACCGTTAGCTTTGAGCTTAATGCTGGTGTCAGCATGCTAACATGCTCATATTGAAAAAAAAACACGCTGGTTGTTTGGCAGGTATGATGTTCAGCATGTGACCATTTCTGATTAATTTATTTGCTAGCATTTGCTAATTAGCACGCAAGACAAGAATGTTGTAAGGTAAATTAGAGGATACTGGGAAAACTAGGAGATTACCAAAGTTGTTGCAGTTCATCTTAAGAGGGCCAAGAATACATGGACCAGATTTCAAGACAGTAATTTTTGAAACAGTTCTTTAAACTAGAAACATCTCCTTCATGGTGGCACCAGAGTAGAAGTCAGGGGATCACCAAAGTCAGTCGGACCATGAATGCCTGTGTAGAATTTGACTGTAAACCACAGCACAGTTGTTGTTGCTTTAACACAATATTATTGTTCAATGCTTTAACGTTAAACTTTATTTGCAACTGAAAATATGACATTTTTCTCATGACCATAAAAGTTTGCTTATCAGAACAATGATTCTTTGGTTTTATTTTTCATCCATAGTTAAAAATAAAGACGTCTGTGCTCTGAAGAAGACTTAGTGGTTTTTCCCACAACATCTAACCTGTCACTTCAGGTGTAAAGAAACATGGTGGAGATGAGCTTGTATAAGGCTGATGTCATTGCTGCCATGACAACAACTCCCACAGAAAACGAAGAACCCATGAAAACCTTGTTGCAGATACTGGTCTCAGTAAATACCAAGCCCTTTTAGCAACACAAGAAGTCCAGTTAAATCCTACTTGTATGTTTTCTCATTACATCTTTGCTTGATTGCAAAGATATTTCATAAAATAATTTTAAGCACAAGTCAATGCATAATTCCAAACTGTTTGTGAATCGACCTAATATTTGTGGATAGCATCATGAATAATTGAATACAACTAGCCATTTGGAACCAATATTCCGTATAATCCACCATATAAATAGTCAAGTATGAAGCAGGTTCAACCTACAGATTTGTGCCAAACTAACTGGCTCCAATAGAGTAGAACTTATTACAAATAAAGAGGATTCAGTTATATTGAATTTTTTTAAGACACATGCAAATGCTTTGGAACAGGACATAACTCATAAAAGTAATAGTTTAATTATTGCATATCACCACTCTGTACTGTTCAAACAGCTATGCTGAATTCATGTAGACTTAAGACAATGTCTTCCCCGACGATTCCATTATTTTAATCAGCGCCTCTTCAAATTAATTAGCAAAGATTAAAAACAATGAAGGCAGAAGCGGGTACTGGAACCCCTGTTGTTTTTAATAAAAGCCAAGTTGTACAGAATTCATTCTAATGAAGGCAAAAAGAACAAGCGTCTGTTCTCTTTGTGATGTGCAGGAAAAATAGCTCGCACACTGACGAACAAAAGTCTGGCATATAATTAATGACAAAAAAAATGTACTCCCCTTTCTTTTTTTCCTTTCATGACAGTTGAAACGGTTTATAAAAGTATTGGTAATGAGCTCTAAATGGCCAATGAGGCCATTTGGAGTTGAGGAAGAAAAAAGAAAAGTCAGTGACATGGCTAGTCGACGCTGCCAGGTAAAAGCCTCTAGGACCAATTACTGAGCCGGTCACTTCACAGCAAGACACACACACACACAAGGCGGAAAAAAAGTCACACACATGAGTACAAGCACACCCTGCTTGTAGCTTAGGGGGCCTTTGGGTTTGCTTTTTTTGGGGGGGAGCTGCTGTGTGGCCAAAGCACCAGAAGCACTTTTTCTTCAGGCAATAATGTGCTGTGCTCAGATCTGGTTTGAACAGGCATTATGGAGCCAAATGGCCACCCAAAATATCCTCAAAACCCAATGATAAGGAGGCTTTGGGTTTCAGTGTAAAGAGAATATTTATGCTCCCTAATTGGGCTGTGGTGGTTGAATTCACATTGTGCTGATTGCCTTTAATTTAATCTCTCTCCGCATTACAGTTTGAGCAGTGTTTTGCAAACAACCTTTTCTTAATGGTGCATTTCTTCTGAACCCTTTTGAGAGCCACCCCCTGCTTTCTCTCTGCTCAAGGACAGCGGGGAATAAGATAAAGCGGGGCACAAAAAAAAGGACAGAAACAATGATGGCTTGAAAAGCAAAGGGTAGAAGGGGGCTCAGAGGAAGGAATGAAAAATGTGGAGAGTTAATAGAGGTTGAGAGGAGGGATTAGGAAAGAACAGAGGAGAGCAAATGAATTCCACACTGTCCATTATACCAGCCGCTATGTGGTGTAGTGCCACAAGCCAAGTGCCCTATTTATTCCAGGCATAATTACACGGCAATGAGGCCCTGCTGATGCCCAATGCGAGGTTAAGTCGATAGGTGACCCAGATTTAAAGCAGCCGTGTCCTGTAATGGCATCTACAGTCAAAGAGCCTTGCCTGTATTCCAATAACCCATCTCATCTGTCATAATAAAAATTTATCTCGCAATTTGTGCTGCCCACTCTGTCCCTCGCGTCCCGCCTCTCATGTTCCCTCAGCTCACCCCGCTCTCTTTTTCGACTCTCACTTCGTCTGCTTCACACGCACGCATGGACACACATGAACAGAGTGGCTCGGTGGTAATACTTTATGTTGCTGGGCTCATATTGATTCCAGCACAGCATTCGCTGTTTTAATTACCCATGCTGCATATAAAATACCAAACCACCCGGTCATTATGCTCCAAGCAACACAAGCCAGCAAGGCTTGAGGTTTCTTGCCGAACAATCCTGTTAAAGCACAGAGCTTTTAATGCTTTTGACCACACTCCAGAACGACTAGATCCTTGACCCTTGTCTTTTTTTTCCCTCTCCTCTCTACCCACTCCTGGTCTTTGCCTGCCCTTTTGTATCCAACTTTTTATCTCCGTCCAGTAATTAATTCTTCTTTCTTGTTGAGCGTTCTGCAACTGCAACATTTAAGAATTATTTTTGTTTTATATTGCCAATTTGGAAGTCTTAAAGCAATACAACACTCATTCTAGACCTGTGAAAACTGCTGTATCTGTTCTCTGTGGTTTTGTAACTCTGGATGGGGGTATCTTAAGTCTGTGAAAATACTCTGATGATGTCAAGGGGGTAATAATACAAGTTTCTGAGAATATAATTTCCTTTTCAATAAGAAGACTGAGATACACTGCAAAGGTTCTCCCAAAACACACATTTGAGTTGCACTGCTTAATTTTAAAACCCAGTTTTTAAAGATTATAGAGTAGAATTTGGGTTATTTTGGCCTCTACTGCATTATTTTTCACTAATTTTCAATCCTATTTTTAAAACAAAATAACATGTATATATGAAAGGCATGTGTCAAACAGCCTGACTGCCGAGTTGACCAGTTTTTACAGTGGAAAGCTTCATTTCCACATTTTAAATGTGATCGTAATGCTGAATTATTCTTTTAAAATAAAAATGTTTTATGGCTTTCCGAAAAAGGGACCCCATTTAATCTACACACAAACATCAGACCCTTTAATCTAAGCTCTAAAGTGCACAGAAGTCAACACACATAGACTTAAAATGCTGTGTGCATGTTTGTTTTGATGTGTTTGAGTTATTATTATAGATTTTTCTTGTTTTTTATTAAATTGTTAAAAATAGCATTTGGGTGGGATATCACTTCGAATAATGAAAAATATGGATTTAAGTCTTGAGTCATTTCTGTCAAGAACTATATTGGAGATTAGGATCTTTTAGATCAAAATCTTATTTTTTATTTTCTGCTCTCTCTCTCTTTCAATGGCAGAATGAGTCAAAAAAGCTCTCCACACAGAGCACAGCACTATAGAGAAAAATCTAGATGTTTATCTAATGATTATGTATGGAATTAAGGACAAAAAGAAGTACAAGTGTTATTCAGTTGTAAACTCTGACCTACAGTAGTTGGTGCAAAGATGTTCAAAAAATCATTCTGTGTGCAAATTTCACAAATACAACCTGGAATGCAGAAAACAACCCATTTAAATTGTTCTCATATATTCCCCTGACACTGTGACTTCATCGCCGAGGTGATGGCAGTGCAGTTTGTCAGCATGTTTGACATGAAAGACAAAGGAAAGCGACATTTTTGCTAGTTATTTTCATTTTTGTGTAATGAGTTGACCCCTCAGACTTCATTTGAATATTATGTGAAGGCTGTCTCTCCAGGGCCAGAAAAAGTGAAAGGAAGCAATGTGCAGTTAAATTATTTGTCTTTCTCCATCAGTTTAAACCATTTAAAATGCCTGTGATCTGAAACTAGGTTTCTTAGTGCAATTTAAACTAGGCGATACAGTAAATGTAAAAATTGTAATATAGTACCTCAAATTAATTTTAATACTTTTAACACACTGGCTGATCATTTAAAAAACTCAATTTAGGTTTCTAGAAGGGTTGAGACTCATTTAAGAAACTTTCCACATGACTCACCAAATGTGACATAATTATATTCCTCAAGATGTCACTTTTTATAATCAAAGTGCTCAAGCTTCTGCAGCAAATTACAGTTGGTTATTAAACACTAAGGGCCCTATCGTACACTTCCACCCAGCGCAAGCATAGGGCGCGTGGCACAGAGGTTTTAATTTATTCAGGGGAGTTTTCAGGTCAACCTTCACCACCTTGTGCCAGGAGCAGCAGAGGTATCCTGTCCTTCCCCACCCAATGAGCCACTGGTATACAGCGGATAGTCCTATCAGCTGCATAGAACCATCTCATCAATTCATGGGTGTTTCTCTGGCCAAAAATGCATGAACCAATTGGAGAATCTGCTCTCATTCCCTTTAAAGACTGGTTCTGTGCTGCGCCAGTGGCGAAAGTGTATTGCCATCGTACACCCGGCGCAAACGTAAACAGCTAAACTACAAGGATTTATTTATTTATTTATTTATTTATTCATTCATTCATTCATTCATTTGGTTGAACAGGGACAACGCTCAATGAATGTATTGTGTCAGACAGTTCTCAGCCAATTACCTCTTTAAGTCAAATCGTTCAGAAAAGACGATCCAACAGTTGTGATCCTGCCCCGTCCATTGAGATTAATTTTGCATTATGATTACAATCATTCCTAATTTGTAATTTAACGTTGGCGGGGGGACGTTGTCACATAAATGAAGTGTGTGAGCATATTGGCCAACTGCGCTTACAGTACAGGCTGTTTTACATCTGCGCCCTGAGTTTAGACCAGGTTTGGCTAGCATTCATTGACTGTATAAAACACTGGACAAACCTTGCGTGACGTCACCCGTTGGTTTTTGCATGAGCGAAAGTGAAGCCTCAGAAATCTTGTCCCGGACGCAGCCATTAGCCTGCGGGTGAGCCCGCCTAAACGATGAATAAAAAAATATGGGAAAAGAGGTGGGGGCTTAAATATAAAACAAACAAAGGAGTTAGAAAAAAAATCACCCCCCTCAGAGTTTTCATGAGATGATAGAGAAGCTGTAGACTAAAAAAACGTTGTTTGAGCCAGGCTGTAAATACGTTTATTTCTGCTCTAAAGTTGGCCATTTTAACACGAGCTTCAATGGGAATTTGCTCCCTTTTTGAGCCAGCCTCAAGTGCTCAGTTGCGGAATTGCAAGTTTTTGTACTTCCTGGTTGGCTTCAATGCGGAAGTTGGGAGTTTGCCCTTGCTGACATTCTGCAGTTTGCAAATGCACAAGGACACACCTCCATTACACCTTCATTCACAGACCCGGCGCAAGTGGAATTGCTATCATACACAAAAATGACACTTGCGCCGGGTGTACCATAGCAAGGACACCTGCGCCACTTTGTTTGCGCCAAGTGTACAATAGGGCCCTAAGATTTACTTTTTATCCAGATTTTTCAGGTATTTCTAGTTGCAAATTATTAATTGCAGTCCAATTTAAGATATTTTGAAAAATGAACTCCACATTAACAAACTACAACACTGAAATCCTGCTTTTACATAAATGCATGAGTGATAATTTGCAATAATTTAACGACTAAACGTATGACAGTCACATGGATATTTTTTTGCAATATTTACATTTGATTCTAATAATCGAAGTACATTTTTCTGATTTAATTACATATTTTAACTAGTTTTGTGATGAAGTTTTTGTTGTGGCACTGTATTCATGGCTGCCTGCGTTGATGCTGAATATTTAAAAAGAAGTTCATATATTTTAATATTTTTTTCCATTTCTGCTCTGTTTTGTTACGTCTCAGTGCACCCCATCATCATTGTTTTTTAGAACCAGGCAGCTGTTTTCAGCCAAAAAGTTTTGATAAACTCACAGCTCAGTACCCACCCAGCACCAACTGGCACCCTGATAAGTAAGTGAATAGCTGGTCAACATAGTGGTGCCACATATTTCTTGTAGGAGTTAGTACAGACCAGACTAAGAGTGAAAATGACACTAAACATCCATCTGGTGGCCAGACACACAAACCAAATGAATACTAATGCTGCTCTACTGGATGTGCAAATTTGCAACTGCCAGCAAGTTTCTGATATCAAATAAATATAAAATAAACTGATAAAATGTCCTTGCTGTGTTTGTAGCTTGTTATCACTGCCCTGGGGTTGCAGATGAACTCAGGAAATGCAGGTTTAACGCTGCTGTTAAATGATCAGCATCAAGGCCTGTTATTTGTAAATGCTGATCAACTGCATCAGAGTCACTGTTTGACCTTTTGAAGCATGATTAGCATCACCAGCTATGTTGAAAACTGTTGACTTGCTGATAATATTGTCAAATTCAAAAACAGGGTCCAGGCACGCTTAACTGCAGTAGCTCATTTATTGTCATTTGACATTTGACAACCTTTTTTATCTCAGTGAGAGTAAGATTCAAAGTCATCCCTCACCATTGGTGCAAATACTGACAAATGGTTCGAAAGCCCATAATTATTCATTAAGTAATTTCAACAGCAAATCCTCATAGAGTTAGCCAAGCAGTGTTTTTGGAAAATCATCCACATCTTATCCTCAAATTCTACAGTGGGTGTTATAATTGCAACAGTGAGAGAGACGATAAAAAGTGCAGCCACTGAGGGGATAGTTCAGGTTTTTTTGAAGTAGGGTCATATGAGGTACTTATCCACTGTTGGTGTATTACTCCAAGTGGATGGTGGTAGACACACCCCCCGTTTGGAGAAGCAGCAGAAGCATTGATGCAGGAATCTAAGAAAAGATTGCTATGGAAGGTGACAGCAGCAAAACACATTTAACAACTTTAAAAAAGCTCAGATAAAAACAAATCAATATCACTTCAAGTGTTTGCTGTATTTAGAATATTTTAACCACTTTACCTTTCTGTCAAACACCTCTATTAGAGAGGAAACTTAGAGTTTTATTCATCTACTCTGTCCTCAATGTCACCAGACACTTTTGACAAATACATTTTTGTTTACCCCAAATAACACAGGAGATGCTGGTCTATCTCAGTGCATTTTATTGTTTGTGTTCTTACGTGACTTTGGTGTTTGAAAGGTTTAGTTCAGATTCATCGAAGTCACACAATAACACAAACAAAATAAACGATACAAAAAAAATTACTGCCTTTGTCAAAAGAGTCTGGCTTAAAGAAAGCAAAATGACAGCTTCAGTTTAACATCAGACAGCAAGTTCAAATGCTGAAAGTATTCTAAATATAGAGTAGATCTTAAGTATTATTGATTATTTTGGGTGGGGCAATTTTGAGGTGGCTATAATGTGTTTTGATTCTGTCACCATCAACAGCAGCTCATTTCTTAGCCTCTTTTATCCATAGTTCAGCTGCTTTCTCAGAACTGGGGGCGTGCCAATTGTCATCTACTGTCTGCAATACACCAACAATGGAAAAGTACCTCACACGACCCCACTTCAGAAAACCTGAGCTACCCCTTTTAGACAGAAGAGGTGCAGGATTCTGTCCACTTAACATTCAACCTGGATAGGAGCAACTGGAGAAGGTTAGAGAGGGATGAGAAATAGCTGATATTATATTAGTAGAAGAGTCCTGTGTTTGCATGCATGCAAAGCTAAATAAACTTACCATTAAACAGGTTTATTTGCCTGTGGCTCTGCAGAACACGGGCCTGCAGTTTAAGCAAACAATCATTAAGTCCTGCTGCATGCATGCAGAGGTATAACCCAGACTTAAGACCGAATGTCAACAACGCAGACAGACGCTAACCTGACAATCAAAAGTGAAGAATAATTTATCTCCTTCACTCTCTCTCTCAGCGGTAAGCCATCTCTGTCAGTACCCATGCGGTGCAGGAGAAGCCGTTGTTTGTGCCCATTATAAAAGTTCAGGCCCTCACTAAAGGAGTCAGGGAAAAAAGGCTTCTCAAGCTTGACAGCAAATCTTTACTAAAAGCATATAATAGGAAACTTTTTTTTCCTCCTGCACAAATGCCAACATTATGGCATACACATGAGTAATGGAGGCAGGTTGCAGGGCTTGTGCCACTCTACGCTTTGATCAAATAATTATTAAAAATGGTTGCCAAAGTAACAGAATGCTTAATTGTAGCACGTTGAATGATAAATAGGGCAGTGTGTTCTCTGAGAAACACGGGTTAATTGGCCTGTCAGACCCCGCTGTTGACTTTGCTCCAGAGCAAAGTTTTTGCTGAGTAATGCCAGGCTGAATGGGAAATTTTATTTATTCCCAATGAAAATCATTAAACCTTTAAAACTGTAATGAGTCACAAACTGTTGTCATGAATAAGATCATAGTTTAAATCTAAAACAAACACTTCAGCACTACAGTTACTCTTGACGAAGCAAGTCGTTTTCACCTCGTGCATCCTTCTCTGCCTATTCAGCATGTGAGGAGGGGGGACGACAATAAATCAAGCTCCCCGTTCCTGCTGTAGTGCTCCACAGGTCCAGGAGGACAGTGTCCACTTCCTTACATTAATCTTTTAATGGACTCTCCTCCCTTCTCTTTGGCAGCTGCACTTCCCCCGACAGGTCAGCAACGATTGCCGGGGTCATTAGTCCTCCGATAGGCTGAGCGATAAGATCAGCAACAATGGGGACAAGGTGTGGGAGAGACAGCGCTGAGCTAGCTACACAGCTCTGCGTTAAAGAGGAGACTCGTCTTTGCAAGGTCGTCCTCGGAGAGAGGCAGCTGGAGTCAATTTAGCACTGAAGAGCAGTGGTTGGGGTTGTGTTGCAGCGCTGATACTTCACTGTAGAGCAATTGCACTGTGAATACTATCTGCTTATAAAGCAGGAGAAGCAGTGGCAATTTTGTCTTCAGTAATAAATGCATTCAATTAGATGGATTTTGTGCCTTTTCCTCACATAGATCCTAAAGCCTTTTTAACGTGCAGCAGAATACTTAATTTTTCATCCAAACTTCTCAGTGTGTTTAAGATAGAGCCAGCCTGCAGATCAAGGTTGACTTTGAATTGTATGACTGACTCCTCTAGTTTAGATCACAGTGGATAAGGCTGGAAAATGCCAGATTCTCTCTTAATGAGCCCAGAGGAGAGCATTTCATAAAACAAAAGGATGAGATAAGAGGGATGGTGTTTGTTCTCCAGGAAAAAAGCTTTTTGGCCCATCCTCTGATGCAGTTTTCACAGCCTTCCACTTCCCAGTTAAAATTAACCACGGACAGAAACGGTTCAATTCAAATAGTCCAAAGGGAACAAATGGGCTGCAGTTGATGGGTTGATAGTGGGTAAATGTATTTCTTAATCTACAGCAGGGTTTAAGGGTAACTGGGTAAATGTGGCCCACTACTCACAACAAGTCCCTTGAGAGATTATACCAATTGCCATTTCAGAAATTAATTCAGTGACCTACAGTAAAGTGAATTTCATTTGCACACTATTTGCCATCAGACAACTGTGTGTATGTGTAAGTGTGTTTTGTATTTGCACCCCTATCGCCCAAATAGCAACTGAAATACAAGAGAGAGAGAAAAAAATCCTTAATCACCTGAATAGTGTTGGAGTGTAACTGTTTACATTTTTTTAAATACGGTACCTAACTATAATTTCTCAACGACAAGCTTTTAATGTCAGAATTAATGCAACATGGCTTGATGCACGTAGTCCAAAATGAACTTTTTGCTCCATCTGACAATGTCTGGTACATTGAAAATATTTCTTAATTGGCTGTGAAATTGCATAAGGTACAATGTCTTTAAAATCATTCCTCACCTCTTCATCCCTGAAGTAACACTTCTAAGTACATTTTCTTTTTAGCAGAGTTCTACTACACTCTTTATTTTTTTCTTTCAGGTGGATCTAACTCAGTATCTTGCAGAGTCACTCTGTGGTTAGCACAAAAGTTTTCTCTGTGATACAACTATTGCTAGTATCTAGCTTGCTAGTCAGCTAACATAAGTACAACAGTAGCAATGGTTGACAACAAGGTTCATTCAAAGATTACAATACAGTTATTGACAGTCTGTAGCATGCTGCCTACTGTAAGGGAAATTAAAAAAAAAAAAAACCTGGTCAATCAATTTGTGTCTTTAAGTGATGAGAGTTTGGAGAGTTTTTGTTTGTATTTGGTGAGTTGTGGATTTTGAGCCGTATGTGGACATAAAGGGCTCATTCTAACTGAACCAAAAAACTGAACCAATCTTTCTTAAAGTGATTATACACCAATCAACACAAACATACGTCTAATATACTCAATTTCTAAGATATTTCCCAAAATTCCACACACTAAACCTTTAAAACCATTTTTTATTACCCCTAATTATCTCCAGCATTAATTATGAACAGTTGCACAGATTTAAATTGCTTAAAAAAACAGTTATGTTTTATTATCACATTCTTATTGAATAACTGACAAAAACACAACTATACATGGAGAAAGACAGTCTGGACAGTTTTCTATAAAGGTTCTGCATACGACTAGTATATAAATAGATATTTTATAACATAAACGGTTAGACGACGTAGTTTTGAGTTACACCATACCCTCAACAGTAAAGGGAGTCTAGATTGATCAACTAACACTAATTAAAACCCTTGATTCTTAAATCTGTTTACTTGCATCCAACTCCGTACTGTAGTCAATTAAAACTGTGAAGAATTGAACTATAATAAGTTGTTTCTTGTTCCCAGACTGGGAGAGAAGCATCACACAACTTAAACAATCCATGTCTTTTTGCACAAGATAACATTAATTAAAATAGATCATCAGAGGAATCCTACGAAATGCCTGCCAGTGCTAAGTAACTACATTCTAGCCACTAATCAAATTAGGGTACAGTTTGCATAACAGCAACCCCACAAACAGGCATACAAATAAAATGCAACATGCGAGTCAGATTTAGTAAGCAGCGTAGGCTGTTGAACCTTCACTTAGCCCAACAGCCTTCCCTCATGTTATTGTTTTAAAAGACAGAAAAACACTTGGAGTGATTAGTTCTGGGAATAAATGATCTCTAATTAGGCTAAGTGCTTCAGAGGGAATATTTTAGAAGAAGAGCAGCTCTGAAAGGCTACACACAAAAACAGGAGCTAAAACAGAAGAATGTTCTGTTCCCTCAGATAGTGCGAGGCAGAGAGATGAAGAGAGAGGCTGGGTGTGTGATGTGGGTTGTGTAGTACTTAAATTAGCTGTACTGGTTCCTCTAGTAGTTTATTAATAAATCATAAACTGCTATACTGAAAAAAACACACAAATTTGATAAAGTCTTGGATCAGTAAGAAGAAAAATGTCTGAAAATGTAAACATCAAAAACTGATGTAATCTGAAATCAGGAAACTGCATCCAGCTCGTATGTCTAATAGAATATTAAACGGGATTCAAGTGATCACCCACCAGAGAGACCAGTTTCCTCTGGACATAGCAATTACTCTTTTCAGTTTATAAGACTGGTTGTGTTTTTATAGAGAATACTCATTTTTGATGTAATAAAGACTGATGCCTGGGATTAAAATAACACAAGAATGATTTAGCGTAGATTCAGTTCCTTAGAGCTTTCACATTGACTCTGTTGTATTTGTAAAAGCCCTCTGGTGCACTGGAAGTGAAGTGTATAACCAGCAAGAACTCAGTTATAGATGTACTGCTTGTAGCGACTAATGCTAATAAAGGAACAGAAACAATTTTAATGGCTCTTTTAACTCATTTTGGTTTGACAGTAACTATATGGTTGAATAAGAGACACCTTCAGTAAACTTCTGTTGGCAACTGCTTTCTGTAAACATGTTCTGATAAATCCATTTGCTTTCTACCAAACTCTGCATGCTAACATGATAATGTTAGCAGGTGTAACAAATTTATTATTTTAGCCTAATAACATGCTAACATTTGCTAATCTCTACATAATTAGCATCTAAAAAAACATAATGCAAATGTAATTACTTTTACATATATTTGTTTAAGCATTATATGAAAAAAAATTTTGACCAGTTAAGTTTGCTACTTTTAATATAGTTTTGTGGAGACCAAACCAGAGCAAGAAAGTGAATTTGTTATTTAGGTGGCCAGTAAAATGTTCATGTTTCCATGTGTGCTGGCCGTTTCAAGAGGTTGTATGTCTTTCTTACATTTGGCCATTTGACCGATCAAAAAATATTCAGGTGTAAATGATACCTTTCCTAGCACACTGGTGTTACTGCTGACTCACTGCTATTGCTTACTGAGACATTGTTTGCATTATAACTGATATGTGTGGTTTTCCTGCTGTGACAAATCCAAATGTCTGCAGTGAAAATGATTATTTGCAAGTCTCTGCCCCCAAAACATATATTAGTTTGTGTTGTTGTGTGGTATATGTGGCTTGTTTGCTTGTTTACTTGGTTCTTCAACTTAAACGGACAACAAGTTGCTTAATGTGGCTTTAATTTGAAAATTAATCAACATGTTTAAATATCTACAGCAACGAGGAATTTGTTGCAGAGTTATTACTGGTAAATACAAAGAAAACTTATTGAGCTATATTTATTCATCGCAGAAAAACTACTACAAATCAAATTATTTTTCTAATTAAGGTTATAAATCCTACTCCAAATACATTTTGTTTAAAAAAAATGGGACACTTCAGGTGAGGCAATCTCACTTTTGTGATTTATGCTGAAGAACTGTCCTCTCTGATGGCTTTGAGACAAGGAAGATCTGGACTAATAAAGGTCGATATTATCATAATTATAATCTAAAACTCAAAATGTGCTTAATAAAATCTGTCTGTATCACCACTAATCTAAATGACTTTGCCGATGGGTCGTGTGCAATAGCTGAAAATGTATTTGTACAATTCTGTTTTATCACACACAACTAATGAAATGTACAAACTCCCACCAATGTATCCAACGTGTTTGACCTTTATGAAAGATTTTATGCATACCCACAAGGCCAAAAGTGCAACTGTGGTTGACATAATGAAGATGAGGGTAGTCTGTTTTTAATGTTCACCCTTTAATCAAAGTTTTCTGAGATATCTTATCAACTAAGTTGTATCACTGTGATACTGAAAATATGAAGCTGAATAGATATGCAGCCATTAGAGACTGCAATGTCCTCCCAAACAGCTTTTAATTTGGGCACAATCACTGCTTCTGTCAAGGACAACTACTTGAAGCTGTTCTCATAGGACATATAATATATCACATAATAAAATGACATATGTGTTTCTGAGCTGAAGGTTCAGGGTCTGCCACTGAACAAGATTGATAGATTGTAGAATTTCAGTCTCTTACTCAAGAATGCAGCAGGGTAAGTGCTTGCTGTTACAATCTTCAAACCCAGACGAAAGCAGCATGCTGCAATTGAATGTCATATATCGACAAACCTTACTCTAATACTGCAAGAGACAATGACTGTGCAAGTTACCAAACAAGACCCTTTCTAAACTTGTCCCTTTATAAAGCCTGATTAAAGTGCAAGTTTAGCAAGTATGGCACAGTTACTCTGCCTTGCCTGTCTGCATAAAAGGTAAAAGATTGAAATAAAGTCTCACAGGCTTTCACAACAGGACATTGATGTCAAGTTTTACAGTGTGCTAAGTTTGGGAGCTACTAGCAAGAGATTTGAAAAGATGCAGCATTTTTAAGCAAACTCAATGGAGAAAAACAGCAACCAAAAACGAGGGCAGGATCAAGTTCCATGCAACACAGTCGGTACACGATTGTTACCGCCATGTTGTTTTAGTCAACAGGTTTTCATGATATTGGAAAAAGTGGGTTGTTGTTTTATTGCTTTAGCTGAGCAAAAACTGGGATTAAAAAAAATAGATGAATTTGTACTAATTAATTTTCTAGTAGCCAGACTAACACACCTCAGTAATGTCATTCAGGGGTTTTTAGGCCCAAAATTGGCCAACAGTGTTATGTTACATGCCACTACACCTCTGGCATGCTGTCTGAAAAATTACACACTTGGAAGGCATTATAGAAACATTGTTTGGTTTAGTGTAAAAATACAAAGCCGGCATAAAGAAGGGTCTTCCTTGGATATCTATGAAAAAAAACACGACTGATTAGATCAAACAAGAGACTGAAACATGAATACAATTGCATCCCGCTATGCTGGAACAACACTATATGCTTTACCGCTGGGCTCCCTCAGGACATGTTGTAAATAGCTGTCTCAGCGAGCCCAGTCGTTGCCAGCTTGTGATTTCTAAGGATGCTTCCATTACACATCAAAGGAAGTGAGGGCGGTTTATTTATCTTGTAAACACATGTGCATTACTAATTACGCCGCATATCACCTTAAAAGAATTCCACCTCCATCAAAGTCATGACTGTTCGATAGAGAACGATTTCTGCTCTTTCCTCTATTCTCTAGCCAGCGCGGGATTAAAAGCTGGTTATCGTTCAATTCCTTTAATGTCGCCTCTCTCTCCCTGCTGCCGTTTCAAGCTAATTAAATTTCTTCCGGGGCGATGCTGTATTGGCTGGCTGACAGGTAACATTATAAAGCGTGACCTTCCTTGCGTTGTTATCCTCCTGACAGCTCAGAAATCCTGCTGGTGGGAAGCTGTGGGATGAAGGCAGGACAGTCCTCCAACTTTTCTTACAGTGAATACACCTGTCATGTCGCATCAGTGCAAAGTTATTTGTTGGGCAAATTTCATACCAAAAAAAACTCCTGCTCTACATAAAAACTGACAAAACGCTAAACAACGGCTCCTATTTTTTGTGCATTCTCTTTGCATATTTATCATATTAAAAACACCAGTATAGAATAAAGAAATCCCATCAGCAATGAGGTATTTCTAGACTGCAGAACAATGACAGAAATCTAAGGTTGACTCATCTATGAGTAGGTGGAGAGAGCAGCAGCTACAGCAGCTCACACAACCAGCCAGATGTGTGTGTTTTAGTGTGTATTGTTGCTACATGATGGGTTTCCATTGGGATATTCAAATTATGAATATAAAAAAGGTAAATGTGCTTCTAATACTGAAAAATACACTTGAGTAATTGTTATCCAAAAACACAAAAACAAGTTCTCTAGAACTAGACCTTTTTATGTATCGACGCCGTCTCATCACACAGGCCTGTGGATTTGTGCAACGTGCAACAATCTTTCCCCTGTGGCGTCTGTAAGTGTGTGTGCGTATTTATATGTGAGTACAATATGTGAGGACCAGTAAGCACTATGTTCAATTGTCCATTCACTGAGCTCAGCAGGGTGTGAGAGCCCTCTGGCCAGACAGCCCAACACTCCGACTGGTTGTCAGGCTTCATTTCAGATCCTCAAATAACATCTTGTTGTGCTGCCGTGGCCCAAAAAAAGAGCAGCACTGTAAGAACCACATGAACAATTCATCATTTTTTATGAGCCGTATTTGAAATAGAGACAAATACAAAGACTATTGACATAAAAGTAGAGCTTGTTGGAATATAAGTTTCTATCTGTTATCCTTAGATATCACAGTAATCCTAGATCTCAGGAACAAAGTGGAATATCATATCTTTTCTCTCAAGTACCGCATAAAAGCTGCAACTGGGCAAAGATTACAATGCTGTTGCCTCTCAAAATATGAGGAACAAGGGGGGTGTACAAAAAGAGCACTTAAAGAGCAAATTGAGATCAGACTAAAATTGCTTTTGCTAACTTTTCCCCCTTGCTGCAGTGATGTGATGTAGTCCAAGTGATGTGATATTACACTGTGACATCACATGTGTTACAGGGGGCATTTCCAATCACACTGAACGACCTCCTGCACCGAGACAAGACTTCAAACTTAAAAAAACACATTTTTGCAATTAAAGCTACCCCTTAAATTAAAGTTACTCTTTCATTTTAAAAGTCATGGAGCGCCTTTTAAATATGCAATAAACAAATACTGAATGACGGTACTATTACTACAGCGCACAGGTAATTGTTGTGGATTTTCGGAATAACAGGCAAACCAACTTTTGATTTGATTAAACATCTCTGATTTGTAGAAAAAAAACTGGGGATACATTTAATATTATTCTGAAAGAAATAAAGTCAGTATCTGATGCAGAAGAAGTCATGCACATTGGGTCCCTGGTAACGGCAACAGCATTTTATTTAAAAGAGATATTTGGAAAGAACTGAGTTGTCGGCGTGAGCGACAGTAAGCACTGCCGTGACTGAACCAAATAGAGATACAATTTTACAAGTCAAATTTTCTTTGAAAAGATGAGAAAAAAAATTTACTTGGTATCGGCCATGCAGTTTGATTGCTTGATTGATCTCTGGGAAATGCAATTTCCAAAGATGTCAGCAAAATTTCAAAGCTGTTGAAACTAACTGGGTTGTTTACACTGTGTGCTGCCTCTTTGGAAAAAGGTTTAAGATAAATGTTTGTAAGTGTACCTAGATGTCCATGAAGTGGAACTGCAGGCCAAAAGGAATCTATGTGTGCTGCCCTCAATAAGGAGCTCCTGCTGAAGGTTTTGAACTCCAGCAAACTCTAACAGGCTTCACCCAAGCGTTCACATCATTTTTAAAGGAGCTCACGTACCTGACAACACTGTGACTTGCAGGATGGAGGAATGTTAGAGTGGAAATGGAGGATTCAGAATGAGAGAAACATGCACTATGATGCAAAGATCTGGTGGAAAAATAGAAAATAAGAGGGTGACAAACATTCTGACAGATAACTTTGCCAGGATTGTTTTCCCACTAACCATTTGTGCCTGTGAACACATTAGAAACAGAATGTGCCAAGAGCTTTTCAGCCAGCCTCTCCAGGCTGGCAGAGAGAAATGTAGCTGGAAGTATGAAATTGTCTTCATGCTAAATTGCACATGGTTTCTCAAACCTCACAACCCATACTGCCTGAAAATGACATTCTGAGGGCTTAGCCAGGCATATTTTAATCTTTTCTCAGCTGTTATGAGTTCATATTTGAAGACTTTTGGTCCATAATGAGATTTAGAAAAGATGATACCACGTTCAGCGGACCAAAATTAAAAACAAATCATGATTTCCAAAAGAATGGAAAGCAATTTAAACCCATGGGTGAAAAACACAATAATACAGTAAATAATGGCTCTTACAGGCATTCACCTCATCGCTGTGCTTCACAAAAGTAGAAAATGTTCCAAATATTTTCAACAGTTCGGTGTTTATGTGCGGTGTTAAAGAAGCTTTTGCCATACAGCAGCCAATAAAGCACTCAGCCAATTTATGGGATAATTCTCTGTGATCTCTCGTTGCAAAATACAAAACATGGAATAACTGACCTTGACAATGATCTTTTTGAGCGACCGGTTTTTAGATGTACCCATAATATTTTCAGTGCCACACACCAATGGTGCTACATTACTGGCTGGTGATAAAGACTCCCCAGCCAATTTTACTTAATCAAAAAGGAAACAAGGTGACATTGGCCAGCAGCTATACATATTTCTGCAGATGTAGAAAAGTAGCTTCGCAACAGCTTTTACTTTTTAAGCCTGTGATGTTCCTTAAACCATATCTATATTTAATTCTTTCCATTAAAAAAGTTACAATTGCAGCATGTAAATGGGTCCTTTGTCAAAATGCATCATTTGACTCAACATTTAGCTCTCTTCAAATCATTTAAACATCTTTAACTCATTGTTGCAATGTAGCTCCATGTCTTTTTAGTGCTGCATATGTAAGCTAATAATGTCTTTGCAATACCTCCTCTTTATGAAATAATGTATGTCAATGTTGTGGTAGCACTTACTGTGCTGACACTATGTTGACAAAAAAGAGAGAGAAATGAAGTAATTCATATTTAAGGAAAAAATAACACAAAAGATGTTTAATAAGTCAAACTGAAATCGCTTGTCTCTGTTTATTGTTATGTTATTAACAGAATGTGTCAAAACTTTATTCCAACATTACAGGGTTAGGGTTAGGGGTTAGGGTTAGGGTTAGGGTTCACCCTGCATTAGTGAGGCAGCTCCATGTTACTTTGTTTGTCGTTGTTTGCAAATTGTGCTTATTTTTTTAGATATAAAATCACCAAATTGCATTATACATGTGCAATACTTATAGCTGCTGTTAAACTGAAACAGCTTTGTGGTAAAAGTACTGGACTAAATCATGAATAATCTTCATGTAGTGAGAGACGTATGAATGAAAACAATTTGAATTTTATGTGTCATAGTCCTGCTGTCTTGGGGCATTATATGACTACTTGGCTAAATATCAGCATGGGTGGGAAGAACATATTGTAATGCTGTGTGCCTGCAGCTTACCCTCTATGGAGAGTTTTGCATTTAAAAGGAGGAGCGGGCTGACACTTTGTTTTTGTTGTTGTTTTTTGATCTTGCCCGTTGTGACGCCTGGTACCCCCAACAGACTTGGCTTTCACTTGTAGTCCTCTGTTAACTATCAAGTTGGCATGATGTTTGCTAATTAAACAGATAGGTAACGCTGGCTTGAAAACTGATGCTAAAACGAGTCCTCGGCACAGGAGTGCCCCCCGATGCTCGCTGCAGTCTGTCCTCTGAGAGTTGCACGAAGGAAGCAATAACGGCTAAGTAAACAACATTTAGATTCACACAAAAACAAGTGAGAGATCGAGTTTGTAAGAGTGTGTGTGTGTAAGAGAGAGAGAGAGGGAGAGACAGAGAGATATGGCTTATACTACATCCCTTAACCTTTAAGATAAGGCTCCTATGTCTGCTGAGCCTTTGAATTCGCAGCCTGAATCAGATTTTCTACAACTTAAACAGCATCCCTGTGCACATAATAAAGGAAAACACATTCAGCAGTACATGGTTTGCTGCTGATAACTACACAAATAAAGCCAGAGACACTGGCACTGCTGTGCTGTGTTTCTCTTTTATTTAACCCTCATATTTAAAGGTACTTCAGCTGACCTCACACACCACCTCCTTGTTTTGCACATAAAGCAGTGCACTAAAACCCACAGAAAAATCATCACCTTAGGGTCCTACTATTTATAGTTGACTCTCTAACCCTTCCCTAACCTTCCTGCCATTCCTGCAACACAAAGCTCCATGTTGCCCGTCTCTCTTTCTCTCACTCTCCCCTTTCCTTTTTTCCCCTCTCTCTCCCTATCTGCATGATGGAAACATATTTTTGGCAGCGAGTTCCTGAAACACAATTCCTCCCCTGTCGATATCCTGCCGCCTCTCTAACACCTCGATCCATCTGTCTCTCTCTCCTTCTCCTGGTCTCTCTCCCTTGGCTGCATCTTTTACCCATCTCCCCCGTGCACTCTCTCCTGTCCTGTCCAACACCCGTCCTCCTGGTTGACTGATCTGTGGCCAAGACTGCCTGCATTGTGCAACCGCCGACAACACCTCACCCGCACCGGCCGCCCCCCCTCCCACTCTCGTCCCATCCTTCCTCCCGGTCCATCTTCATTCTGGGCAATTTCCTTCACTCTCTGCGGGTAAGGTCTTAAATGTCTTTTGTAGTGTGAATCGCTCTCACCTTGCACCCCCTCCCCCCTGTCCTCCCATCCTCCTTAGCCATGTCACTGCGTTGCCGCCGGGTCCTTCTTCCCAGACTCACCTTCTTTCTCTCTCTCTTTTTTTTTTTTTAGAGCATCTTATCCTGTCAGGTGGGGGCGGTGCCTTCAAATCTCTTACAAGGATGTTGTTTTCATTAGGTGTTAACATGGAAGGCTAAACACACTCGCTCAAAAAACACACAACATGCACTCTAACACACTATACACACATGGGCGACACCACACAACACGCACCCAAAAGCTATTGACTGGTGACAATGGCAATAATCACCTACACTAATCCATTTAGAGCCTTTGTCATTGGTGCTAGCATGGACGGGGGATTGAGTGGGATTGCGCTGGCTCTCCTCAATGTGATAAATTCTCAACAGAGCAAGCGAGATGTGTCAAAGTCAGCCTCAGAAACCTTGTTAAACAAAGCTAATCTGGCTACCGATTGATCTGAAGCGAAGCGAAGTGACACCAACCATGAAGTCAAAAACAAACGACCTTTAAAACATCAGCGTGACCTGAGCTTCTACTGCAGATCCAGTCTGATGGCAAGTTTGACCTTCGAGATTTCAAAACAAACAAGGACACTGTAATGTGCATGATGGCATCAAATACTGCTCTGGACAAAAGTATAGTATTTTTTTAGGGCTCTAGAGTGCAGTGCAAGCATTTCACTTTCATTTAAATAAGAAATCTAATTAAAGACATGCAAAACTGGACAGGTAGGATTACAGCTCTTACATCATGAGCTGCTATCGCCATCAATCAGGGTAGAGCTTTTTGTTATGACATAGCGAGTGTCAGTTAAAAGAAAGGTGAACAGAACTTTCAGAAAGAACTGTCTAGTTTTTGAGGGAATCATCAAAGTGCTTCGCTCTGCTGGAGTTGACAGCAGCACACTGGCCCGGTTGCAGGAGCTAACTCAGGAGTCTGTTGGACACCAGAGGCATTATTTTGGTTTTATTTTCGCCGGCCAACTGTTGTTCTGAGTTTCAAACTGAGAAATTTTGTTTTTTTCCAGGAATTCTGAAGAGGAGCTTTTTCTTGAGATAAGGACTCATTTATTGTTAGTTGGACTGTTGGTTTTGTGTTGAGCGATGACTGTATAATGCACTGTGGTTAACTCCACTTACTCCTCTGTTTTGTGTTTCTTTTTATCTTCTGTCCTCTAAAATACCTGGTATTCGTGATTTCTAAGGTGCCATGTGCTGAAAGGCATGGGTCCTTTGTAGGGTTGACAAGTACATAAATAAAGGAAAATTTTTTTGTCAAAGTTGCACTATGACTGGCATCCCAGGTTTTAGTCAAACCACTGCAGTAGCCTAAGAGACAAAAAGTATTTTTCTTACTTCAGTTTTCAGTAAAACTAAAGCTAATTTGCTCTTATTCCAAGCAAAACAAAGTAAATAACAAACAAACAAACTGTAAACAGCGTGTAGTGGGCATTTTCCAATATAATTTTGCACAGATGTGAGTCTGATAAGACTTGCAAACACATGCACACAAAGTATAATACATTGTTTCGATTTATTTTTTGTAAACTCTGTGTTGATTGAACATTTTTCGCTGTGTTTCTTAATATCTGTGTGTGTTCCCAAGTTTTAATTTACATGCACATGTTCTTTTCAGAAAAAGTTGGGAGACAGTCTGAATATCGTGCAATTAAATGATGTGACCACAATGTGAGCATGTTCTTATGTAATCCAATAAAGCATGACTACTTGAATGTGCACCTGCTGCTCTTTCACTGCTTCAACAGGCCTTTTCTCCCAGATACTTTTTAATGAGCCAGTTTTCGAACAATGCAGACAATCTTTGGACAATTTAGTCAATTTGGGCTGAAGTGCCTTTCCTTTGTTCGATTTTGGTTGAAATTCTAATTCTAAAAGCACAGGACAATTGCTTGGATACACTGAGAAAAAAATCAATTGGGCTTGTTTCAGATAAGCGGGTGTTTTACCTACATGTTCCTACACATTTGGATGCATTAGCATTCTTTCTATGGACTCAATCAGTAGGAATCCTCCGTACAACATCAATTCTTCAAGTGTTGTTTCAATCATTGCTGAAATTCTTTTAAGGTTTGTGATTCTGAAGTGAAGTAAGAATCAATACTCTGTTTATTTGTGGTTTTTGGGCACTCTTCAAAACTGACTCACTGACAGACTGAAGAACAGGTTGAATATGTTTTTTTCAGGTAAGATTTTTTAATGAGAAGCACTATTGCAAGTTTGAAGCCTCCCCTTTTTTTTCTTATTTTTGGAGATATGATCAAAGTACAATCTTTAGATGGGGGGCACTTCTGAAGCACCACAGTGATTTATTCATGTGATATGTTGTATCACAGTTTACCTTTTTTTTAAAAAACTTGGAGCTCCTGAAAATTGGATATTGCCCTCGGCCACATTGAAGTTTTGATAATATTTCCACTAAGTGTTCGTCCTTGGTATAATTATAAGACCCAAATTAATAAAATACCGGATTTTTTCTTTTTTTTCTAACATTATTTTATTGGACAGTTTTTCACCAACTTTTATATCAGTTTTCATCAGACAAAAAATGACCTAAAGACTTCACTAGGAGGACCATAATATTGATCAACAGTTTCAAATTAAAACGCACAAATGTAAAATTTTAAATTTCCACAGCGTTAAACCCGAGAGAAATCTGTAATTCTAGTCAAGGGAACGCTAGTTTTTACATTTTTGCCTGTTACTAACACTACAGTCAGTGAGTGAGAAAGAGAAGAGGACATTCCTAAAACATTACTAAACGTTAACAAGAATAAAACTTAAATGCAATACCCATTTCCACATTTCTTTATGACATCATCAAACTACGTCTTTTGTGTTCATGGTTCTGATAGAGAGACATCTAGTGGTAGAAATTCTACATGTGCATTCAAAGATTTATCCCTCGCTCTTCCTTGTGTCTCATCCCTCTTTCATGCTGCCTCAGTGAGCTCGATCAGTACACTGCCACTGTCTTGGAATCCATCAAAAAATAACAATGCAAATAAAAATCAATGGCCCAACAACAGAAAATCACTGGCTCAACAATTAAAGCCTGGCACCATTTGGAAAGCAGCTGTGGGCCATACAGGCACTTTTAAAATGGTGCCATGGACTACAATAAAAAGGGAGACAAGTCTAAGTGTTGGCAAATGACAGGTCCTGTCTTACTGTCAAGCATATCGAAATCTGACCAACTCATCATGGTAATTTGAGGGAATAAACTAGCAAGCTTGAGGGAATCAGACCATAAAAACAAGCAAGACTCTCCTGCTGCAGGTAAAACGTGGGCAGCTCCCTGTGCAGACAGGCTATTCTTAGCTGCTTTTAGGAAACTCTTATCTGTCATCATGATCATTATCCTCATAATCCAAACACACACAGTGACTGACCTTCTTGGTTTACTGTTTGAACAAATTACACAGCTCATACCCTTTTAAGAGGCTGTTGAATCATTGGGGAATAATCATGCTGTTACAATCATGCAGACAAGGGGTGGACAGCAGACACACACACACATACACACAGGCACACAAAAAAAGGCACATACGTAGTTGTACGCACCTCTTTGATTCAACCTGTTACCCTAGCAACCACATGAAAAATGGCCACCAAGGCCTGTCTTTTACAAAACCTTGTGAAATGTATTATAACCAAAAGACTGTGGGGACAAACAGTTGCTCAGATCTATAAAAAATACCAGAGACAAAATGCAACTTTCAACATGAAAAATAAGCTCATATTCAGGCTGTATTTACATATTTCATAAACATATTTCTTCAGTAAATGTTAAATGCTTTGCTTCCAGTGACAAATAGCAATAAAAAAGTCCTTTATAAGCAAAATTAAGTAAATGGAGCACCGACCGAGGTAGCAGACTTTCTAAATTTGATATACTGTGAGAGAATTTACACCGAGGCAATTTATTCACATATCCCATGATGCTTTTATTGCCACTGTAACACACCAAAGATGCGACGCTGTTTTAGGTGTTTTCCCATATTTCACTGGACTGATTGTGACATGCTTTCAGCTGCAGATTACAGCAGCACAGATGCAAAAAACAGCATTAAAAAGAGACTAAAATAGCTGTGCTTCCCATCAAACTGTGCCCCCAGCAGGCTGGAGATTTGAGATGGGTCTCAGAGATGAGCCAGCAGCAGGGTCTCCACATCCCTCTTGCATTAATCACTGTAAAGATCATCTCGAACAGGAGACAGCAGGTCGAGGCTTGGGAATGGGGGGCTGAAGGTGAGGGCTACAGGGCCAGGATGATGGAAGTTAGAGGGAGGATGCTAAAAGGAAAGAGGAGAACAGGAGAAGAGGAAAGAGGCGGACTTTTCCACTTAATTAACTGGTTCGGAAATAGTTAATGAGGACTGGATGGCAAGGTGGTTTAGAGGGTTGGAACTGGTATTTTTAATAAGACAGAGAAGCAGGTCAGAGGCATGAAAAGAAGAAAGAATGTCTCTGAGTGTCTACTTTCTACTCAGTGAAACTTTTTCCTGTGATCTACACTCTGGATTGTCACAGCTATGAACATATCAGCTTAAAGGTGATATATCAATGTCCTGCTTTACCCTGAATAGGTGTAGAACAGAAAACTGCTGTTAAATATGACTATTTATGTGTACGAGTTTACAGCTACTAATGTCAATCACTTTTTATTAACAAAAGATTTGTTTCAGAAAAAAAATGTACCCTGTGACTCCATGAAAGGATAAACCGAAGAAAAAAAATGATTTTTTTTTAATGTAAATCAAAGCCACAGGACTCTGGAGGTGTTACACCATAAAAATACAGAACTGAAAAGTAGCACAAAAGGGTCCCCTTTAAAGGTGATAAAACAGCATATCATTTTTGGGTTCACAGCTCTGTTTCTGCTGCTACATAATTTAATAAAACAATTATTTTCAGTTTCATGCCCGTAGCTATAGACAAAGCAATTAAACAGTTGGCAATTTAACTTTTATTTACGAGTATCTATGCCATCAGGTCCTTTGAAAATGGTGCCACTTGGGTTAATTCAACAATGCATCACAGTGAACAAAGGGGTGTTTATTCGATGCTGAGGTGCTAAGCAGCTCTGCATTTTAGCTATTCTGTTATGACCATTAAAAATGAGAACTGGACTGTGAATTTAAAAGTTTCTGGGCTTTTTCTTTTCATGGGTCAAACAGTAAGAAAGAAAATGGGTGACACCATCAAGCAGTACAAAGAACGAAGAGCAAATATGTCCAGCAAGTCCTAGAAGTGAATGTGAGTTGTAGTGACTGCAAAAGCTCCAGATCTGTTGGCGTGGCCCCAGGGCAAAAATACACACACGCAGACACACACACATACACACACCAAGGACTGGGTCATATTTCATAGCTTTAATGAATAGCTTCAGCCACTACTGACAATATCCCCAGCGCTGAGAGAGAATAATCAGCTCTGCATAATAACTGTCTCTCATCAGCGCTCACTCATCTCAACGCTGTATAGCACACTCACTCCCTTCTTTCCTCCTCGTCTCCCCCTTCACACTTCTGTGAAGGAGCTGGGGGGGGGTTCGTAAAGCAGAGTGAGGCAAGCAACAAGGCTCCCATGGGAGCGTGCTACACGATAGAGCCATTATGGGCAAATAGGCTTGTGCATTTTAGGGGCCAAAAGGGGGCATGCTTATGTAAAGAATCCCCACTTCTCACTTTCATGGCAGACTCGCAGCCACAGAACACTGCAAAGTCTTTAACAATGTCTCGTGCATGCAAAACTTGCATAAACACACACTCCAAAATGCACTTAAACACTATATTGAAACTTGGCAGAAACGTGCAAGTTTATATAGACAGGCACACATACAACCTTAGTGGGACAAAATAGGCATAAAGTATATATTAAGGTATTTCACAGCTGCCCTTACACAGTGGCAAACTCAAATTACCATCAGGTATTCTACTTCCTCTGCACATTTCCCTGCAGTTCCAGGAATGAATGGATCTGTTGAGTAAAGGCATTTTCATTATTCAATGATGTTGCAGATTCCGAAAATGCTCCTGCGGGAATATTATAATTGAATCACTGCCCCGTTCTTGCTCTCCGACTACATCGGTCTCAAGACCTATTGCCAACATGGAAGGTTTGTTGTATTTCAGAATGGGGATTAAGATTGAATAATTTATACAAATGCCTCAACAGCTCTTTACAACAGCACAAACCCTCACACAACTCGCCTCAGCACAGTTTATCTCTCTTTAACGTTACGCTCACTTGCAGCAATCTCTGACTCAAAATGAATCAAATTATTGCTACTTTACAGTTCAGTATGTTATATTGGACCCATATTTATCATACATTTACTCTGACATGATAGGCTGTAATAAAGTCGTGATCTGCTGGGAGTAATGAGGCGCTTTAAGAGTAGCCACAGTTGGCTGGGTTCATTACTAAATAACCTGATGATATGCAAGCTACATTCTAGATGAAAACATATGGTGTATTTACTGTAGCCAAATACAGCCATGTACTATTGGCTCTTGGCTGCAAGCATCTTAAAGGTAGAGTATGAGCGTCTCTGATCATAAAAATTCTGACACAGTAGATGAATTAACATTCTGAAACTGCATCTTTTGATACATTTAGACTTGTTTCTTTCTCGTTGTTGGTGTCAACAACACAATAAAAGACAGAAAAAACTGAAGCTTATTTGTAATGCACAACATGTAAGTGCTGAAAGATCGGCAGGGAGAAAGAAACAGCCAAGAGATATCCACTCAGATTTGTTGAACCTGCTGGCAGCATTTCCACACTGAAATTCATCAGCTCACAGATTTTCCAGTGTATCTTATATATAAAACATCACATAAAAACATTAAAGGGTAGCTGTAATGCTGAATCCTTTTGTGTGAGGGAAAACTCATTTGCTGTTTTTACTCATTTAGAAGCAGTGTTAGAGAGGTTTTCATTATTTTTCTTTTGGTTTCACTCTTAATTTGCTACCTCTACTACAACTTTTTCTTATTCTTGTTTTTTACATCCTTGTGTAACAATATATAGTCAGCGAAACCACTGGTAAAAATATATATTCATTTTCTAATTTATTTACAACAAACCAGTTAATGGAAACACAACTAAATTGCATTTTCTTTTCCCCTTTTTTCAGCATTTAAATAGTTTTCCTCAAACCTTGTGACAGCGAGAAAGAGATACAGTTACTGAATTAGTATCATCACTTTTAAATTGTAATAATATGGAAGAAAACAGTTGCCTATTTACATATCTAGCAGAGGTGAGGCAATAAACTAACATTTATTTCCAGTCATGTGTCAAGCCACCTGATGAAGTTAAACTCAATATTTACTCTCCTCTTGGCTATGATCCAGCATTTATTAACTTTTGATAAAAAAATATTAGGGTCTGTTAGTTGAAGCTAAATGTCAATTGCTCCAGTATGTTTTAAAAGTAATTACTTACTTTATCTGTTGTGCTCTGCGATTCTGCCAGGTACCGCATTGTTGGTTTATCAGAGCCAAAAAAGTTAATTAGAGCAGTGAAACTGAACTAAATAATAACATTGCCGGCCACAGACCAAAACAATAAGCTGAAAGACATCACAGTGCCTCATAAAGCTGGAGAAAAAGTGTTTGTCAGTGATGCTTTAATGTTTGCTAACAGCAAATGTGTTACCAATAAAGCTACTGTATCAGATTCAGTATCAGCAGATAGTGAATAATGAAGGACCCACAGAGGGACTGGAAAGGAGAAAACCATCAGGATATACAGTATATACTGTATGCAGTTTGTAATTTGCTACAAGCATCAAAAGACCCCAAGAGAGTTTTTTTCAAGAAAGATGGAGTTGAAAAAAAGATGCAAAGAGTCAAGGACATGGTTTTAGCCTGAAAGTTTTCCCACTGCCTCTTAAGCAACTTTGCCTGGAACGAGGACTTTTCAGTGGTGGTTCATTTGAACCCAGGACATTTTTTTCTTGTCAGAAGAGAGGAGGCCTATTTTTATCTTTCCTTCTTGTTCTATGAACCCACAGGGAGCTTTGCTGTTCTTCCTTGATCCAGGCGGAATGGTGGGTTTAAAGGGATTCCTGTCCTTCTCCACAGAAGCCTACTACCACCATCAGGGCAAATCTGCTGTCTATGTCTTCTCTAAACACTGGTCTTTCAGATGCTTTTGCTAGGTCTTTCTTCTACCACCGTCTCTTTAAGCATGTACCCCTTTTTGTCTTTTCTATCTCTACTCACTTTTATGGTCTCTGAAATACCTTTGACAAGTGATTTGTACTGTATTTTCAAACCTAAAACAGAAGGGACGGTACTCATTAACATCAAACTTGGATACGCTTGAAGAAAAGGTTCCGATGACATTGAACATCAACAGAATTAAAAGTACAACTTTTTGTACAAGTATTATTACGACAGAAAAACACCACTTCTGGGGCAAAATCCCATATAATGAACCACAATATACCATCTCTCAAACACTGTGTTCTTTATTCACAAAGGATTTAGTTCACTTTCTCAACTCTCCTCAGTAGCTCTCTATTCCCATGTCTCTCGTCCTGCGTTTCTCTGTATCTCTCTCAGTTCTCCCTAAGCTCCAGGGTGTATTGTTCTCGAGACTGGAATCATACTGGAGATTTAGAACTTGGTGGATTAGAGGAGGCAGTGTTGTCCCTGGTGGCTATTCCCTTTTGTAGAGCAGACCCAAAAATAAAGGTCCGAAACTGGCCGAGGATAAAAGAAACAATCCATCATACAGGTTGAAAAACTTCACTTGCGGTCAGGTAAAATGATAGTGTGTCTGTATGTGTGCTGTGTGTCGGTGTTCATGTGTGCAAGCATGCATCTGCAGAATTGGCCGATACACAAAAAAACCCGCGACTTTTGGCATTTTGTGCAATACTATATATGCATCTCGGAGGATTTACTGGGACACAGTTGTGGATCCACAGAGAGCCAGAGTGGGATTCTGTTTTATGTATCAGGACGACTGGAATCATGCTAACAAAAACAAGGTTTTCTTTAAGCTATGATCTCCATTCAGCTGAAGGTGTCCTGCAAAATGCATTTTTATTGTAAAGCCAATGCAGTGCAGCGCAGTAGTCACAAGGATTTCCCCATTTCTCATAAAAAAAATTCAATATTAAAAAAAAAAAAAAATCAGTTTTTTATTCTATACATATACTTAGAGGTCATCTGTGTATCCCAAATCTAGGTACGATCAATTTATCATACTTAACAAAAAATAACCGAGACATTTATAGATCCAACTTTTTAGACAAAAGTGACATTATGTTTTTCCCCTCTACCGAAAAATAAAGTGATATTCATGAGGCTATAAAAGAGTATTATAGAAGGTTTTATTAAGACAAGTCAGGGCTAGAGTTTATAAATATGATTTCCTTTACAGTCATAAAACACCAAGGTCGCCTGCTCAGCTTGCAGAGGATCTGCGCCTATATGTCACATATAAAAAATGTTATGCTGTGTGGATTTGAAGTGGCAAGGTAGATGTTCAGCTTCATTTTTATGAATGCAAGGCTTCAGCAAGGTGAGAGGCGGCGGATTCTGTGTAAACAACAATGACGCTTGGTGCTCAAATATAGTCAAAGTTTATGGACAACGTTTCCCAGATGTCCCCTTTTTAATGTTAAGATGCTGAACATGTTTTCATCTCTGCATCCCGCAGCCTTTTAAAATACCTCAGACACAAATTCTAAAAAAGGCAATATAGAATTATTATTTACTGCTTATATATGCATTAAGTATACAATGCATGCACTAAAAACTGTATATATTATTTTAGTTTATTTTATGTATTTTGTATTCATGTGTGTATGTTTGTCGCATTCCTGGATAACTTGTTATTCTAGTGTGCGACACATGGGATGTATAGAGTCTAAAATAAGCCTTTCACCATTCCATCTGCTCCTCTATTACAACATCACACGTGGAGAATATCACAGCACCCACGTGCAACTATTGTGCCAATTATTTGTTTATCTTCAAAAGTATACAATGTTATATAAGAACTACATTTTATTTATCATAATGTGCTATTTGAAAATCAACCAACAGCCATCTTCAGTACATCATTAAATAATATTTTCTAACTTTTGATCAGGGTTTTCTGCCTGCCCTGACTCCATCATCTCCAACATCACACCCAAAGGCTGCTTAGAGTAACCAGAGTCATCTCCTGTCTCCTGCAACTAAGCAGCTTTTCTGCAGCAGCCAGGGATTAAGCATCTTGCTTAAGGCCACTTCAACATACGATTTTTATGGTTGTTACTCAGAAAGCAGAAAGCATTACTCATTTACTTTTCTGACTGGTCTGAGGATTGAAACTGGCAACCGACCAGCATTCCCGTAACCTCTCTCAGCGAAGACCACTCAATAGTCACAGAGCGAGAGGGCTGAAGTGTCTGGTGTGAAAACTTAACATTTTTAGCCACACTAGCAGAGTGGCTCTAGGGATGCGTAATGGCAGACTGTCGGTCCAAAACCTTTTATTGGATAAACGGAAATTCTGCTCAACAGTTTGGTTTTCTTTACCAGGAGCAATGCAGCCTCACAGAGCACGGCTGTGGACTCTGCAGATATTTACAAAAGTCAAATAGAGTGCCATAGGGTTGATGGGATTTTTTTTTTATATGTCAACCCAGAGGTTAGCATCGCCCGGGTTCCCTTGACAAAAAGACTGATAGGATTTATCCTTGGATTTTGGATTATCGCAGAAAATAAGTTATGTGGTGAACAAAAGTTCAGGATGCTTACACGTTTTTTAAGAAGATAATCTCTGCGAATAAACACTAGTAATGTGATTGTTGAAGCATTAATGAAATTGCTAGACGTTAGAAGCTAATATTAGTCCACAAACAAAATATATTTAAGTCTTTTATCTCAAGGGTTACCATCATTGACCTTCCTACTACACTATATTTTACACATACTGTAACTTATAAAGTTAATATTGGAAGGTTTGAGTTAAAATAGTTAAGATACTCTATCGGGTTTATAAGTAACACTGTTTTGCATTTTGACATTTAACGTCCCTGACAACCTGGAAAGACTCATTTAGACCTCATAGCAACTGAGGTTAAATTTGGAAACCCTCAATAGAAGCTTTAAAAGTTAAACAAATTTGTGTATTTGGTAAAACTCTTTCTTATCTCGAATATTCTCTGCACTTTACTACTTTCCTGAAATGTGCAACATGCATTACGCATACCTACTGACCCACTTTCCTAATTTTAGCATCATAATTCTTGATAAACAGATTAATAAGTTTTTGGATACAATATTATGAGTATGTTTACAGCTGAAATACAAAATATCTTCAAAACTGTTTTCCCAAAATCTTTCACAATCAGGCACTTTCAGATTCCACCACATGCAGAGACGTGCACGCAAATATGCAAAAAAACACAGGGGAAACCGACTTGAGGTGGCAGACAGCGCACCACAGGAGAAGTAAACACTTCACACATGGGACAGTGACATTGAAAATGGCATGAGGGAAAGTGCAAATTTAAACAGAACAAAGTTGCACCACAGCAGATGCATGCAACTCTCACCACACCCTTGTTTCACACTGATACACAAACACACACACACACACACACAAGGATGAACAAATGGAAAGCAGCTGAAAATTTGGTTTGTAGCAGCATGGGAATGAGTAATGCGTGTTGAAGCCTGTCTGTTGAAGCCCTTGGAAGGATGGATGTGTGGCAGCTTGAGGCTTGGTGATCTGTCCTCCCCTGTCAGGACTTATAAATACCTGAGATCTGAAAGGGAGGACAGCTCCTGGATACAGACAATGCCCATCTACGACAAAGCACGCATGTGCACGCAACACAAAAAGAACACACCTGTGCTCACACAAGCAAGAAACACGCAGGCCCAAAGAAGTGTGAATACATACATGAAACACCTGCGCACAGAGACACGCGGCTCTCAGGCAATTTTTATTTCAAGACCACATGCTTTGAGACAAATTTTTCAGCGGAGATAGAGTTCAGTCACTGCAAATTGACTGATCAATCTTCATAAGTGGTTTTGGTCCAAAAACAGATGTTTTTCCCTTCTCTTCTTACTTTAAATGAGTCCATCCTTATTCTGCGACAGCTGCACTCAGCTTAAATCCAGAGTCGTTTTTTTTTTTAGCTTTTTTAAATATAAGCTTGGGTCAGAACAGTCAAAGTCAACAGTCCTTTCTAATGGTGCTAATCATCAGTTTATCTGAACTAATGATGTGGCACAAATTAAGAAAAATAATTACGCTTTATCCTCCCTTCCCCCCTTATTGCTCTTGATGTGTCAAAGTGGTGGCCTAGTTGGCTCATCAACATTGCTGCCAATGTCACAGCTATGGAGGCTGTCCTAATGTGTTTAAGTGTCTGAATATGAAGGGATTTAGAGGGGGAGAAATCAAGGGCTAAACTACGATTTCAAACATTTTTCATCATCAGTCACTGACTAAACTGTGGTGCTCAAACATCCACAGCATACCATTAAAATGCTCTCAGCCTCCAGCCAAGCAGGGTATGATCCACACTCCAGCAACAACACACTGTCGGCTGACAGGTTGAGTGGTCGGATGAATACCTTTGAAAGTAGATTAAATTGGTAGGGTTTTTTGTAGACTTAAATAACTCTTGATTTCTGGTGATTTAAAAATATCTGCACTGAAATAGATGACAAACCTAACTTAAAAAATGTACAGTAGAAAAAGTAAGAGGCGGCAAAGAAGGCAAAAAAACAATCCTGACATTTCAGAGAGCCTTCTTATCATTTTGTCTAAGCATAAGCCTCCACATTAAGAGTGTGTGCTCTGTTACTGCTTCCTATTCATTATATTCCCACCAAAAGCTGTTAAAATTCAAGTCATCGTGCCATCACTGCTGTGTTTGTGTTTGTGTCTGTGAAACAGGTCTTACAGGTCTCACTAAGATGACTAGACAGCGAACAATCTTTTTTCATGCAATTAAAAGTGTGGCTTTGAAACACATCAAGGCCAACTTGATCTTTTGTAGATGAGCGGCAGTACTTCAGTCTCTTAGGTGGTCATCAATATGTGTGACCACGGGCAGAACATGTCTGCATGTCGCTACTCTTGACTCAAATACTGAGCATCGCTGCCTGACACCATTAAGGTTTGCTTTCCAACATTTAAGCAGTAACAATAGTGCAAGAGCACTTACACTGGGCTTTTAAGGCAACAGTTTAGGATTTTTGGATTCAGGCTTATTTGCTCTCTTGATGAGAGTTAGATTAGAGGACTTATACAACTCTCATATGTGCTCAATAAAAGCCTACAGTCTGTTAACTTAGTTCATATAACTGATTTCTGTAAGTAATCGAGTTAAAAAAAAAGAAAAAAAATAATATACTACTGGACCTGGCCATTTTAACTCTTCTTCATTGTATAAATTATTCAAACAGTAAAATGTAACATGTCAGTTTCTAAAATCAAGTGGTGTGCAGCAGATTATGATCATGCAGACAAGGTTAGCTGTTTTATTCTGTCTCTACTAAGCTAACCAGGTGCTGGCTGCAGCCTTGTGGTTACACTACCCATGAGGGTCATCTTCACATTTAGAATCTATCTTCACATCTTAATCTTAGCATGAAAGCATATATACTTATCAGTCAAAATGTTAAACTATTTCTTTAATCATGTAGCTAGAGCCAGGCAGTGCAACAATAGGTTTAATTTGACATAAAGACTCTAAGTAATGGATAATAGCAGGTAACCAGCTAGCTTCCTAACATCTTTAAGATTTACTTATCAACACTTTTAGTTTTGTTGTAAAGACACAAGATGTACTGTAACCTGTGATAGTAACTAGTGAGAGAGTGTATTATTGGCTTTTCTCCTACTTCCAGACTTGATGCTAATGCCTCCTGGTTCTAAGTCCATATAACACCCACAGACATACAAATGATTTTCTTTTTTACCCCCAGGCAAAAGTAAATAAATGTCGCTTACTTTCCCAAACGTCAAACTATTCTAATAAACTGAATCAATACAAAGAGCTTATGCCACACATTCACTTACCCGTACACATTTTACTTTCAGCAGTTGGGATCAGAGGGTCAGCAGAGACATCTTCCAATGTTCTTGGACATGCTGACAGGAGAGCCAGAGATCAAACCAGCAACCCTGTATTTAATAGAAATGCCGATTTTAAGTTCAAGTTAGTAAAAAAACATTTCTAAAAAACTGTGTTTTTGTGTACATGTTATTCAGAAGTTCTAAAGCAAGCAAAAGAACTAGAAAAGGTCATTTCTGTCCAAACTCGTGACGGTGCTTCCAACTTCTGCAGATGCATTGTGGAAGTTTGCATGCAACAATCTGCTACATGTTTAAGTTTTATAGCAAGCATACGGTGGCTTTAAGGAAAGGAAGAGTGGGCAGTTTGAGTCCCCTGTATGGTGCGTGGGTGGCAGTATAGGGTGCCATTGTGGCAGCCCACTGAGCTGTGCAGTGAGAAGTTGGCCTGAGGTTCTTGTGTCAAACCTGTTTAAGAACAGTTTGGCTTATTCACCCTGTCCCCTCCACCATTTTATCAGGCTGCTTATAGCCAAGTGATCTTTCTCCTCCCAGTCCACATCTCTGCGTATCACTCTGTTCCCTGCAGTTTATTTTCAATTTCGACCCACTAGGTGTTCTTTCCGCCTATTATCATTTTCTCTGGCTCTTTTTTTTGTGACAGACTCTACTTCCTGTGTTGCCAGCCACAAATACCCTATTTTCTGTTGAGAAAGCATTAAATGCAAATTGTTATCCAACTTTTTGTTTGGAAAATTTAACATATTACAAAAAAATTGTGGTGTCCAAACTCCAAGTTTATAGAAGTGAGAATGCAGTAGGGGTCTCTAGTTCCGCATCCAAACTCTTGAGGCAAAATACCAAAATTAACACAGGTATTTATTACCTACAAGTGCACTTTATGTGAATGCAGATCAGCAGAATGGAGATATGAATCCAAACCACAAAAAGACACTTACTGATTTACTGACATTAAAAGATGTACTAACTCTTTTTTCTTTTTTTTCGCTCTTTGCAATTTTATCCACCAGCACCATCTGTAGCTCTGTCGGTACTATTAATTGCAACTCAACAAAATTTACAGGTGCAAAAAGAAAATTTTATGCTTGGCACAAAATGACTGCAATCTGGAATGTGTGTGGATGGTGAGGCTATTTGGGCGCAGGATGTCAAGCTTTTAGTTTTTCATTTTCAGAGCCATACTGTGTCGTTTGAAGAACTGCACTGGATTATCTGTCATATCATCCAGCAGCTCTATTCAGCCATATTTCTGTGCAGTCCCTCTTTTGCTATCTGCATTTTAGTCAGCATTTCTTTTATCTGTCATATGTATTTTTTTATCTTCATTTGCTGACCCTTGCAGAAAACACATACACACATACAAGTCACAGGTTTTATCTAACATTCATGCACACGTGCACTATTTACAGCCATTGCTTATCTGCATCTGGTTCATATATTTCTCTCCATGCACCAGCTTCAGTTTGCTTCCTCAACTTAGTGCAGTGTAATGCATCCACTGCAGCACTTTAATTAAACTTGGCTACTAAATTGCTTGCTGTCTCCCTCGCCATGTGTTCTCGTTACCACTTGAATACGCTCCAATTTTTAATGTGAGGCCTCAGTTCCTCCCAAAATATTAAATGCTGACTCTTTAAAGCAGGCCTGTTTTTTGGGTAAAACTCATATAATCCAGTACTATAAATGAGCTGTATGTCTGCATGCCACAAAATGGTTTTATCACTGCATTTTCACTACAAAGTGTTTGTAAGTGTCAAGCACATTTTATGTGTTTGTGCTGTATTTGTCAACACAATACTTCTACTTATGGAGCATCCATAAGTGTTTATTTATTGTTATTACAATTATTAGAATTAAAGTTTGAACACATGTATTAATAGTTGTAAACCTGTAGTTATAAATGCTTTATGATATCAAGGTGTGTTATCAAGTCCTTAATAAAGCAAATGACATACTGTTATGTATGCCTGAAATGAGGAGTTGTGATTTTGATGAAATCATTAATAAACACTTAAATGTACATAGCAAAGTAAATCAGGCTTACTATTACAACATAATGCATTATAAACCGGTAATTCGGTTTTATCATGTTAAGTGAAGAGGTTAAAATAAAATTGAATGGAAAAGACAAAATCTCAAAACACACATAATCTATTGTTTCAGGGTGAGATGTAATCTGCAATGTGGCACACAGGCCCTCTCATACTAAATATTTCAATGACAATAAATGCACCTGCGATTGATGTGAAGCTGAGTCAGTCAGAGAGAAAGGGTGAAAAAGGAAAAAAGAGAAGAAGAAAGGAGATGAAAAGGGGAGGTCGAGGAATGGAAAAGATAGTAGACACAAAGCCAAATAATGGATCTGGATTCTGCTCATCACGTTGCTACAATAATAGAGGTTTAGAGGTCAATGCATGCTTGAAGTGAGAACACTTCTTTCATTTTACACATTAGGGGCCCGGCCTTGTTTGTAATGAGGCCCTATGGCCCTGTAATGCATGCCATGTTAAAGAAGGGGCAGACGTTGCAGCGCTGGAAGTGAAGGCCAGGCTCCCACTCCTCCAATGAGCAATTTAATTACAGCAATTGGAAGATCAAGAGGTACAGAAAACTGCTTATGGTACTTCACAATCCCTCTTCATATATTAAGGAACATGGCTTAGCATAGCTCTAAAGGGACCTTCTCTCCAATGATCTTATTTTTAAAGTGTATTTTTTTTCTACTTTTCTAGCTGTAAACAGGACTCAGCTGTGCTCAGCGATCTGTAGCCTGTTGTATCAGCTAAATGTAATCTCTCTTTTCAGTTTAGGTGCAAAACCCACACTAAATAATTAGCTGAAACTAGTATGTTTAATACCAGAGCTGCGTAAATGTTTGATTTCATAATGGAAATGTAAGGTTCATCTTAACTACTCTGGCTTAAAGGGCAATCTGTCTACAGTACTGTTGCAGAAAATATGCCTTCACTTCCTGTGGTCTATTGATGAAAAATACTCTTCGTAATGCAGTTGTCTCATATTGCTGTGTATTGTCTCTCCTGCCCAAGCCTTTGCCATGCAATAGCAAAGAGGCTAGTGGCTAAGAATCACCAAACAACCATGAAAGATAGTGAACTCAGATAAAGCATTGTAATTAACTATCAGTTTACAACCTTAATTTACAGCTAATGCAGAATAACAAAAGTGACATCGAGTGGTGAAATCTTCAACACCTAAATAAGTAATCATTATTAGAAATTTGTCTATGCCCTAAATAATTGCTCGCCAACACTTTAACTTTGATGTCTCATGTCAGCGTACAGGGCCACCAGCTTTGCTAGCTCACTAGCATAGTGGGCACAATATCATTTTTACTTCTACCACATTTTTGTATATAAAATACTCTCTAAAAATGTCCCTTTGTTGTGCTTTATATATATTTTTCACCAAAAAAATTACCAGTTCTCATCAAAATGGTCTCAAATTCAACACGTAAAGGGTTAACTTACCTAGGTTTGACCAAACTGGGATTCATCAACTGGCTCTGAGAGTTTGTGTACAGATGAGCTGTGATCTGATGGGACTAAACACCAAGCATGCTTGTTTGAGTTGAAGATTTTTGACTGTTTGACTGCGGTTGTGACACGGCTGTTTTCTCACAGGGGGAGCTCGAGTGTTTACGTCTCTAAATAGCTTAAATTTAGTTCATTTAACATGGGACAATGTAGAAAATGATTTTTCTAACAAGTCTGCTTCTGTTCAGATAAAAAGTATTTCCACACAGTTAATTGCATTCAAACACCAAGGCAAGCAGCCATTTTTCTTCTGACTGCATGTCTGCCGCCTGAGAGCCCAACATGCATGACAGCTTTGACCTGTCAACAACAACTATTCACAAGGCCCCCAACTGTGTTTCTGCTCTAGGCGCATTGCTCCTGCTTTAAACTACAGTGATGCACAGTGGGAACGGTTTTAATTAGACGATATATTCTGTGAATGTCTTACCCTAAACTTTCTGAGGGCTAGATGGAAGATTTAAGTTGTAACTCATACCTAAATTGGAACTATTTCAGCTGGTGCAATCCCTAAATGTTATAAGTGCTTCAACACTTTTTAAAATTTGATTTAAATTAGTGAAGTTTGAACATCCCCAAACCAAAAGAAGCTTTTCAGTATCTCAAGGCTAGGTGGCTGAAGCAGTGGATCAAACATCCATTTAACCTTTCACTGACCTTGCACAGCAGGGGGAGCTTACAAGTACAAAACAAGACATTGAGCACATTGGCTTTTTAATGACCCACACTGTGTGAAATGTACAGCTTAAGGCTTGAACTGTGGGACGTGGAATTAGTTGAAGTTAAGAGATTAAGAGAACAAACTTACTTCTACAAATGCATAATATATATCTGAGAAGCCATGTCATTAATATTTCATTTTCTGCTCTTTCTCAAATAAATAGATAAAATGGACGAATATTTTAAAGCAACATTAGTTATCCATAAACATATGCTGTCCAGTCAAATTACAAACCCCTTTTTAAATAGGAATCTGTACCTGAATTTTATTAAGGCTTCTCTATTATTATTTATAGGCGAACACTGAGCAAACTATTTCAGGCTCAGCAAAAAGCTGTGGTCAATGAACACTGATGTTTATACGTTGGATGCGCAAACGAATAAAGTAAGAGCCAGGCATATCATGGAAGGTTAGGTTTGAACCGAAGCCCTAATAGCCAATCTTGTGTACCATCATCCATCTCCATCTGCAGCTAACGACAAGACTAGTATAAGAGCATCGTAATTGAATGTGAAGATGCCCTGGACATTCCCCATTACACGGACACAAGGGGATGAAAGGGGACCACCATGTTGGAGACAAAGGCTTCTTTTACAGTATGCATATTTGAGTGTTTGGGGAGCGTGGAGGCAATCTCCTAGCATGTGTGACCACAGGTTTGTGTGTGTTCCCAGGTGTGGCTAACACACCTGACAGACGAGAGAGAGGAAGGCTCGGGGGCCCGCCGGGGACCAATTTCCCCAGTCTGCTCCGGAAGGCCTGTTCATTACTGCGAGCAGGAGGGAACAATACTCCACAGCGCGCCAAACTTCATTTGCTGCCATTTTCCCTCATTCTCTCCCTCTCCTCCTGAAACACAACAGTGCGCCACACTGACTTCCCACAGTGCACCGCTGCACGCCTGAGAAGCCGAGATTGGTTGCGGTGGGCTCTCCAAGGTTTCAAAGCTGTCGCCGCTGCCTGGAATGTTTTCTCTCTCCCTCCATTTTTCATCTGTCATGTTCTCAGAGCGAAAATAAACCAGACGTCTTGGTTTTTAGTTTTTCTTGGGTGTTGCATGTGGGCTCCGACAGTTTCGAGTTGGCACCGGAGAGGAGAGAGCGAGCGAGACAAAAGACAAAAGCAGAGATACAGCCTGCATTTGAGGGATGCTAATACACTAAGATGGCAGCAAATGGAACTTGAATTAACCATCCTGTCTTGGACTTGTCTTTTAAAGTTTGTTTGCCTGGTCCTCTATTGCTCATGCATAAATATCTGCATAAATAGCACAGTGAGTATTTCCTTTGAAAAGACACTAAACAAATAAAAAAAATCCTGAAAAATACGTCTGTGTTTGGGAGTGAGACAACATGCAGTGATGCAGAAGATTCGATTTGTATTTTGGTAGAGAGGCATGGCTAAAATTAGATGGCTGATGTACAATAATGATACTATATCATGCCAACGCATGCAGCATATGATGGATCCATGCGGAAAATGAGATCTCATTTCACATTTCTTGCAACACTTATTTTTAGCGTGCAGGAATACAGAGAAATAGAACCATCAGATGGAAATTGTTCCTTTGCACAAATCAGTTTTAGAGGCGGCTCACAGATGGGTGTGCTCACAGCATCATGCCGAATAAATCAGGTTTGTAATGGCCCCTACTGCCGCTATGACAAAAGGTCCAAGAGAGGCACTGAGCCCCATATGTGCTCGTGAAGCCACCAGTGACAGGGCGTTTTTCTGAGTCACATGCCGTCTCTTGAACATGGAAGGTGTTTAATAAGGAAGGTTTAGCCCTGTGGATCCAGAATGTTTCCTTGAACTATTTGCTTTTTAAGAGTAAATATGAGTGATGTGAGGGAATTAGACTCTTAACTTAAAACAAACATGTCTGAAATTAAATGGATGAACAAGATACATACCCTCACAGAGACTACAAAAATGAGCATCTCTCAAAAACTATGCATTGCCATGCCATTGTTAAAAAGAGATCAAACCTCGGGAGCTCTGAGTGCTAACACTCATCATAATTTGTCGTAATTCAAGAAAATGCTAAATTGTATATTAAATAGCCTGCAAGCACGTGCAAATGGATTACAGTTTCAAACAGAGCTAATGCAAGTTTGCATGTCAAAAAATAAAGATTGTTGTCCATTGCAAACTTCTTGAATAGTCATATTTCAGCAGATATGGAGGAAGAACAAGTCAAGAAATTGGCAATAATCGCTGTTTCACTCATTTCTCATGTATGTCAACTGCGCACACAAATCTTGACAAGCAGTAGGCCGGAGCTAAATATCTGCTTCTGTGCTGACTGAATGTCTCCGATTGAGTCTAGATTTGTTTTCACCTTTCTGCCAAATTACTGTCATTGTGTTGAATGGCAGATACGGGGAGCTAATACACATCAGGCAAATTAGTATGCCCCAGAAGCACTCGGTACACTTTGTCAGGATGAGAGGTGATGTAAGAGGGGATAAATGTTGCAGTTTCCCTCTGACCTGGGGCTCAACATCCCCCTCACAGTGACACAGTGCCCCCTCTGGGCTGGTAACGGAGATTATGTACTTTCAACAATTTAAAGAGCGTTTTCTTTTCAAAGAGATCTATCTTTATAAGCAGTGATCTGAGGGAATCAAAGCTCCCTGGTTCTGTTATGGACAGAATATGATGAGGATGATGACATGAAACGAGTGAAACTGTTCTGATTTTTGATTTACTACTATTTTGTGTCTCTTTATATTTAATATATATGTGAGTTTTGAACTTCTGCTCAACAAGTATGTAATTTAAAGAAGAAGGAGTCAGTTTTGACTAAATTGTGGAGGACTTTTGGTTGACAAAAATAATTAAACACAAAAATAACTGGACGATTTTTTAAATTTGCTATTAAAATAATAATTACTTGCAGCCCTCATATTTTTTTTGTATTATGTCTGCAGGCCTGTGTCAACACTTTTTCTTCTTCTTTCTTGGTTTAACAAGACGCCTACTGTGCCCAAAGTACACTCGTTATCTGAGAGTTGCCAGATGTCAATACACAGTCAGTGTGTGGGATTTTAAAAAATAATGGGCAGGGATTTTGATGTGCATCAAATGGTGCAGTGATAAAATGGGCTAAAATTTGCTGCTCGCCTTACATTTGGCCAAACATAGCTTAAGTTTACTCACTTAAAAAAAAGGTCGACTGTAGCCTCATTAAATTGACACATTTCAAGTTGTAGCCAATGAAAATGAGAAGGAATCATCCAGTTTATCACTAGTTTAATATGACTGAGCAATCTATATCCCACAAAAAAAATCTTTTCACTTAATTACTGACACAGTATGAGTCATACATATTTATTTTAAGAGAGGCCATCAATTAAGGAAAACTTTGAAAACCAAGCTATGGTTTTCACAATGGTCTATTGTCAGCAGAGTTCCTACATCATTTTCATTATTTTGCTTCAAAATATTGTCGCTATGAAGCCACTTGTGACTGAAAATGCATACCACCAGGCACAAAGCAAATACACCTGAGGCCAGATGCATGAAACTCTCTGAAAATTAATGATTCAAACTGTCTAAATGCACAAAAACAAAGGCACATACAAGCATGCTTTTCATCAGGTTTATAAAGCTGTGTATACTTTGATTCTGTTCTATAAATGTCAGTCATTGTGTAAATGAGTGTATGTGCACAATCTCACAGTTAGCCATAAAAATGGATGTAGGAAAGCTTTGAAACATCTGTTTGCATATCAGGTACTTGTTCCGGCTCTACTTTTAATTAGATCTGTCAATGAGCAGAACGGAAAAGAAAGAGAGGTGCTGTTCCGGCAATTGTTTTGCAACAGCGAGGTTCTCCGACAACATCAGAACAGCTGTCATTACCAGCCACCATTACACACTATGGCTATTTATACACAGCGTCCGTACCACTAGTTCACCACATGCACCTTGAAACCAACGCAATACTGATATATCGTTAATCAGAGAGACAATCAACAATTAATCATATTCTTGTTGCCCACTTTACCTTTATAGATGCGGGTGAATGTGCCTTTGTGTGTGTATATATCATCTATGTCCTTGCCATCCTGTTAGATAAAAATTCAATTTTTAAGTTTCGACGGCTAAATATTAATCCTGTTACAGATTGTTTCTTCATAATATCTTAGCCATCTAGTAATGCAATGTAATTTTTATATATGGTAACAAATCAAATCTACAAAATCACATCACGAAAGATTTAAATTCCATCTTCCAGCTACAGGCAAATTTCACAAAGTTATGGACGAGTTTCTTAAGAGTCAAGGCAAATGGGAACACTGCTGAAGGGAGGATCAGTGATGAGGGTAACTGGGGCAATGTCTCCCTCGATTTACTCCTGGACCCTTGCCACAACCTTTCTAACAAGGTATGTGGAGGGAGAACAAAAAGACAAAAGGTTAGTGCACTAATAAGGACTGGATGTGCTTGTTAACTAGAGTTAAATTTATTCATAAAGTGCTCTTAACACACAGGCTTTTCACTAAGTGCTGCACAAAGAACAGAGGTCATGAATAAAGATGAAAAGAGTATTGAAAAACAAGGGAGACCAAGCTTTTTACAAATGCTGTGATATGGGCCAAAGCTTGTGCATGTGTGTGCATGTGTGTGTGTGTTGCTCCATTTTCTTAGTATAACCTAATGTTAATATGTTTCTTAACTTGGCAGCTTATTACAGAGATGGAACAATGATGCCCTGGAAGCTTTTACTGTAAATGTGATTTTATAAAAAGGAGAATTCAGGGTCAAAGTCATGCCAGGATCTTTAACTTGCTGCTTGGATGAAATTACTTAAGCTACTCTGAAGAATTTGTGGGGTTTTTTTGCAGCCAAATGATACACCATTTTCATTCACTATCTATCAATTCACACTGGATACATAAACACATACACTGCAAATTAGCAAAAACAGTTGGAGGTCATTGATTGAATGAGAAAAAATGCCTCTAATGTATTCTTAAAGCTTCACAGCAGCAAGGATAAAACCCAAACGGTGGCGGTACGACTAACTGATGCCTGAGGGAAATTATTCATTGTTTTGAGTAGACATATTAAAATTCAGAACTGACAATATATGTCCTCTTAGTTTTAATTCCATCTTAAAAAGTTGTGATAAAAAAATCTATGCCAGCTACCAAAACAAGGAAACAGACTTTATAAATTTAGATTTCCGAACCATTACAGTAGCTTTAGGTTTTTAAGTCTAATGTCACAGTTAGGAGAATAATGTTTGTCTGTAAATATGGGTGACTTGTTTATACTTTTTTAGAACTATGAAATTTGTATTTGTTTATGCAGCCAGATTGTCAAGCAGCTTATCCATATAAGCTTTTATTTTCTAAGGCCAGCGGAGCATTTTCTAGGTTAGAGTTCTTTTTTTTTCCTTTTCATGGGGTGTCTTTGAGTTTCTGTGAAGAGGAGCGGTTTCTAGTGCTTTTTATAGACTCTCCTGGTTCCAAACAGAAAGGAGTGTTTTCTACCATCTTCAAGACCTACTCATACTCGCTATTAAAGAAAGAAAGGTGATTTACAGCCTAATAATGTCTACAGGTTTAGCAGTCAAGTGTCTGTAAATGTTGTGGCAGGTGAGGTTGGATTGAGTGGGCTGCTGGTTTTCAGCGAGCTTAGAGCTGAAGTCTGTAAGATGCTGCAAAAAATACAGTGAAAAGTCAAATTTTTTCAAGCGAGCACAGCATTGCTCAGCTTGTCCGCTGATGCATGAGGTGGTTAGGATGGTGTGATTGAAAGCGCTGAAGGTAATTCAATACTTGCTTGTGTGCTTGCCGGCATCATGCTGCGTTAGGGACGGGTATTGGGTGCTAAGAGATGTGTCCTACATGAGCGCGTCCCGAGTCAACCTTTCCTGTAAATATGGGAATTTGGAGAGCGGAGGACTGTGAGGATTTTTTCTTTCTGGAACAAGAAGAAAAGGTTCCATTGGATAAATGTTCCTCGGAGAAGATCAAACCTATTGGATAACATCCATTTGAGCTTGAAAGAAAGGGAAACCGCTGGCTTCGTTTTGTCTGGATAATGATGACAGGGGTCCGTTGGATACCTGGTCTGACCAAATAACAACAGCTTTGATCCAATATTTGAATCTGTTTACAATTCTGATCTTGTGTTACGAGAAATCTTGGATGAAAGCCGTGTTTATATTTGCGATCCATGTTTCGGAAAGTTATGGTATCTTCTTGCTGTCATGCAAAAGTGAATCATGATATGGTTGTGTGAATAGATAATCAATTTGTGCAAGAATGGCAATTTTGTAAAGTTTTAAACAAAAATGATTTCATTTACTCAATGCCCATGTGAGCCCGAAGAGCAACCATTTATAAAAATTAATTGAATTAATGCATGAGTGAAAACCGTATGATTATCATCTTATCATATGCTGTATGCATCCATGCAAACATCCCATGGGCCTTACACCTACTAAATGTAGATTAACTTAATGCGCCTTAACTGATTAGCATATTTAATACCGCACTTCCTTTTCAAGGCTCTTTTCCTACAAACTATTGATCACTTTTCCTGCCTGCCTGCATTCTGTGTATCTGTCTTTCTCTTTGTTTGTCTGTCTTTCTGTCTTGCATCTCTTGGCTCAGCCTGGCCCGCACTCATCCCCAGCTGAAATAGCCCTGGCTCTATGTGTGTCAGCCTAAGGGGGGTCTGTCTGTGGGGTTGGAGTGCGTGAGCGCGCATGCTTGAATTGTGTGTTTGTCCTACCTGGCACAGTTCACAGGATCCCCGAGGACCCCTGTGTGTGCGTAAGTATGTGTGTGTCTGTATGTGTGCTTGTATCACTCCAGCTGTCTCCTCGAATCCATCCGCTCTCTGATGACTGAACTTCACAGCGAATCTCTCCGAGCTGCTACCTTCAGGGCTCCACCCAAACAGAAACACATTTCAAACAATGCTTCTTGGGACCGGAGCCAAATCACGCAGTGAAAAGTCAAAGTTACACATCAGTGTGTGAAGAGGGTCCATCTTATTTTAGACAGACTGACGCTGGATGGGCGGCCAGTTTCTCTGAGACTAAACGAGCGCGACACCTCTGACGTAGACGGGAGGAGGAATGTCTGCACTTGGCTCTGACGGACACTAACAGCCTCTGACTTGTCTGCCATTGTCCCACTCGTGCAAACATGAGACAAATTGCTCATCCACATTTGTACAATTCCATAAAGGCTACCTTTCAGCTTTTGTATCTTACAGCCTTACTTGAGGAGGTCATTCCTGGAGCACTGGATCCACTAAAGGTAGAGACGGCAGAGATAGGCTTATATTTTATTTATAGACCTTCAACATACAGTCCACACACAGCTCTCTCACAAAAGAAGAAGAAAAATGAAAACCTCTATGGCCATTGTTCACCTTGCAGAACCTTCCAAAGCAACAAAGCACCACACACCATTGTCCTGGCATACTCTACACACAAACATCACTTATCCCAATCACAACAAAAGAGAAAGAAGGTAAAAATATTAATAACTTAATTGAAGTGAAAATAGAAAAAATGTGACAGTAACACAGTTTTTAAAAATAAAGTATGCACGATAAGGAGTTTTTGAAGCCGAAACCATCGAATTCAGGAGTCCACGTGAAAAAACCTCTCGAGGACGTTATGTTCTGCCTGTAGAAGGAATAATAAATTTTATCTGGAAGGATCACATACTGATCAGATGAGTTTTGGACAAATTTTGGGCAAAAGGCCAATATTTTTTTTTAAGTAAGGGGTAACCTTGTTACACTGTTGCATCTGAAAGATGGAAAGTTTTGTAAACTATAGGTGAAAAGTTCCTTAAATGGAAAGAAGAGGGTTGGTACCTAAAAGCAGCTCAAACAAAACCATCCTTAAAGGAGGAGTTCGGTTGAGTATAAAGAGCAAAAGGGTTTTTAATTTAATTTCAGTGCTTGTGTCTATGAACCAGCCTCAGTTTAGTATATTTTTGTCACAATGTAAAGTTAATCTACTGCATCTTTTACTTTGTCATGTTAAAGATTGTGTTATTAGAAGTGAAGTGTTGTTAAAGTTCTGAAGGAGGTCAACTTATCAAACTAAAGAACTTATCCCTCTATACTCTCCGAAAATGGAAACCAAATCACTTTCACACAACACTTTTTTTTTTTTATCTAGGCGGCATCATGCAGACGTAGTGTGTTTTAGAGACACAAGTATACAACTGCTCACACATACACACAGAAGTGTGAACTTGCGACTTCCCAGACCATTTAGATTATTCCTGCAAAGGAAGTGTTGACAGAGAGCCACCAGTGTGTTGGATCGGCAGCAAGTTAATTAACAGCAATGTTTTCAGCTTCCCAAAGGGAAACAACACCTGTAGGGTAAAGACGGGGTGTGTGAATTCAACCTAACACATACAAACTGAGAGAAATCGTACCAAGAATGAATATGTATCAAAGTACCACACAGTGCAAATAACACAGCGAGAGTGAGTGCAGTTTAAGTCAGCTAATCCTCTGTATGCATTACTCCTCTCCTTATCTTAAAAATAAATGACAGAGCTACATCATTTATTAAGCTGTTTGCACTCTTTAAAGTCGATTCTTTTAGATCTGCATCATTGATCTTTGCTGCAAGCAAACGTTTGTATTGTGTTTGTCCGCATGAGTTTTGCTGTTCGTATTAATGAATCGGTTTCCTAGAGGTCAACAAATTCCTGCAGGTTTTGTTTGCTACAGTGAAGGTAACAAGCTCCACAACAAACAGTGACATTGGCAGCGTATTTGCCCAAAGCCACAAACTACATTAATTGGTCACCCATCACTAGAAACCAATGGAAAGTCCATGCGGATTTATTTCCCTTCATACAAATAAAACATTGGCTCATTTTAGGCTGTTGTGTTTTCTCTCATGAATTAGGAATAGGTGTGTTTTCAAAACTGAGATAAACAGGTGAAAGTTTTTACTTTCATTTCTGCAGCCGACTCTGAACAAACAATCTGCGTCTCTGATGGGGTCAATGTGCTGCGGCTCCCATCTTTCCTGATGTGTGAGATAAGAAAACAACAGCTCTCCAGATCTCTGCTATGATGAAGAACATACTTCATTTAAATGCACCGCTCCTTTGATTGTCAAATTACTTTGATGACATATAATTGCGAATGTACTCTGACACTGCTGTGTTCTCTGCCTGAATATAATTGAATAGTTAGTGCTTTGAGGTTCAAAAGTTAATAATCAGTCTTGAGTTTTTGAGTTATGTACTGATGTTATCCAAGACGTTTCATGTATAGAGGAAGCTGTAGTTAAGTCAAGGTACACTACACTTTGTCGCCTGTCGCTACCTTCCTGGTTAACACCAGTCAGTAGCGGTTTAACTATGAGATAAAAAAATCCCATGATGCCACGCTACTTCATGGCATCATCTATATTCTTTTGTTTAAATTGTTTTGATGGAGTGACCCCTGGTGGCAGAAATTAAACAATGTGTGTTTAAGCAGGCGTTTTAATCACTTTTTACTAACTTAAACAAAACATAACAGCTCACACTTCATCCGTCTAACAATGATCTTCTGTATATAAACTCAATCATCCACATGAGATGAAAATAGCGATTTTCAAGATGCTTCAAAGCATGTCACAGAATTACATTTTCTCTGCAGCAATAGTGTTTCTTATTCTAAAGAGGCATCCTTCAGTAAGGCATTTAGGACTCAATTATAGACAAAACCCGACTGATAATGCTGTAATTTTGTGTGGTGAATAGAACAGAAAAAAGTGACTCACGTACTTGGATATTACTGTGAAGAATGCTGTCTATCTGTCCCTTTGCCAACAAAGAGAGGCTTATGAATAGGAAGCATTACAGGACGCTACATTCATGGCAATCAGGGCCTTTTGATGCAGACACGACGCTAAATGATCAAGTTTCATTCTCTAAAGTTTCCCATCTCTTTGCCCAGATAATGAGGCATGCACTGTTAAATCAGCCTCAACATCCGGATCTACAAAACCTTCATGATCATTTTTCCAATTCTTGGTGATTTTTTTCATTCATTCCAATCAAATGGAACATATAAAACAAAGTATCACTTTTTGTTACACACCAGGAGTGTTAAAGTGATGCACTTGTAACTGTGTAGTATAAAGAAATTACTCAGAGCCTAGTAAAATGTGACACACTGCGAAATCAACATCATTTATGATAACCACTCGCAGCATGATGCGAACACATACACAAATCCATCTGATATTACCTCCAGATTGGAGTTCACCAGTTTTTAAAATGGGAGATGAGCCAGGCTGTAAATAAAGGGAAGGAAATATTCATATCTGCACCCCCGCCTGGGGTGTGGTATGATATGGCTTTCATTTCTCTGCAGCAATCAAATTTGAGAGTGGAAATGGCAACAAGCATCCAACGACCTGCTGGTAGCAGCACGCCTCGCACACAAAGGCGCCGCTGGTGCCCTGCAAACAGCGTGCTGCTTTCAGCGGCACTATGATGCCTTCACTGAATAACAGGCATAATAAATCAACTGCTGTAGGAGAGATGGGGAGAGAATGGTTTGGAGGAGGAGATGTAAGGTTTTTTAGAGCAATATGGACGTAGGACTGAGAGGTAGAGAGGTAAAAATACAAAGATTTGAAAGGGAAAAAGATGTGAGGAGAGCATACAACGGCGTTTATGCTTGTGTCGACTCTTTGTTTGCTTTCTCATACAGATCACACAACACAACACTTTCTGGATGGCTTTTAGCCAAACATCAGCATGAGAAATATGAACAGAATCCAAGGAAAGCTGTCTTTAATGTCATCCCTATACAATATGAATCAACCTTGTTCTATTTGAGAAAGCGCGGACAGGAGGCACGCTATATTTAGGAGGTAGGTCCTCTCCCATGATTAAACACGGAGCACAACAATTAACATTTTAAAGGTTAGTGTCTCTGCAGAGATGCATACATGTTGTCCCTAGCACATATGGCACAGTCACCATTCGCCTCTGCTTTTGTGATTCCAGCGTTGTTTACTGCATATCTTAACAGTTTGACACAGTTAGGATGGAACATGAGCTTAAGGTTCAGGGATAATCCCTCAGAGAGCGAGAAAAAAGGAGTAAGATTATGAGAAAATGATGAAAAACTGAGTAACATGCTGCAGGAAGGCAGTGTTTCGGCTGTGTTTCAACATAGGTAAGACGCAAAAAAAAAAAAAAGCAGACTTCAATCAAGAGATGACTATAGTGGGTCCAATAATGGAAAAAAAAAGCCTCTGCAGTTCCTGATCCAACTCCGATTGCATGCAATTGCCCTCAAACGACTAAAAAATAAGATATTCCTTCCAAAAAATACAGTCAAATGGAGGCCCATGCAAATTTTGTCTGCCTAGATCCAACACAATTAGCCCCTCATGCTCACTGTCACGGTACCTCAACCCCAGAGAAACCAGGGTGGGCAGAAGAAAAGCCGATGTGCCATTTCATATCTTGAGTGTGAGAATGAGACCTGAAGTAACACCTGTCTTTGTTCTCTTCTAGGCAGAGAGCTGACTATTCCCACCTGAAGCCACCTCTCCCCTGCTGTACATATTGCAGAACTTGCTCGGATGGTTGCAAAGGCCTCAGTTACCTCTGCGATTTCTCTTTGATTCACACTCAAGTCAGTATGCACACAAAAAAACAATTAAAAAACTATTAAATTTGTCAACAACAGTCAGAATAAATCATAATGAAGTAGGCACTTCATTAAGCTATGCACATATTTACAAGACTTGTCACTTGCACTGGAGTTTGGTTGATGTGCTTGAAACAGAAAGAGAGAGAGAGTTTGCTGCAAAATACCACAAGTGCCTCATGGGCACCATAAAGTGACACCTCCTCCACGCTATATAGCTAGCAATACTGGCAATTAGTTCACACACAAGAACGCAGATTTATACTGCACACACACACCATTATGAAAATGCTCTGCAATCACATTATACAGTACCACATACACACGCCTGGGCTCCAAGTCAACCCAGGGGATCAGGCCGCTATGCTGCAGGAAGAGCATTGCTCGAGATGGTGGGCAGGACATTTTCTTTTATTGGCCGGCCAAGAGATGTCATTGTGCTATCAGTATCAATTGGACCTCCGCTGTTGTTGCACATTGTGGTTTATTGGAGCGTGACTGCCAATGCTGGAGTGCATTACCCTCATCCCTGGCTGTGGAAAACATCAAGACCAGACTGACAATTAAAGAACGCCAGCAGGTATATTTCATTGTTCCCTGGAGCATCAATCAGGTTCACTCCAGGAGAGGAATGCAGCTGATGGCTCTTACTGCAACCACAAAGGACATACAATCTGTATCTTTGGTGATAAAGTGTTACATGTGCGCTTAAATTCTTTGGTATGTATCTTAATAAAGGTCATTTTATTTTACTGTACCCACAAGGAAAAAATGCTGCAAAGCACATGTATGTTTAAATTGTTTCGAGGTACACATGCTATTGACAATCTTCAATGTCCCTGTAATCTAAGTGTATTGGACATGTTGTTATTGTCGTGTTGCCTCAAAAAGAATGTTGTTTTGAAAAAGCCAGGTTATTTCTTTTGCCTTTTTATGGTTTCTTCATGTTATTGATGTTCTATTTTATGTCACTTTTTCAGGTAGCTGTTAAAAAGCAGGTAATAAAAGTCTCGGTTACAGAGGATGCTCTGCAAGACTGTGTAAGATGTGCTTTGAGCTAAATGTTACACCGAAAACAAGAATGCTAACATGATGATGTTTAGTATGTATGATGTTTACCACAATCATCATTTTTCTGCAGCCTGATAACATGCTAGCATTAGCTAATTATTACAAAAAGAAAGTACAGCTAGGATCAATAGGAAGTTCAAACATTTTTCTGGAGGTATCTGAGCAGAAATCCAAATTTAGGACAAACTGATATGCATCTAGCGCCACCATCAGGAGAATCACCAGAGTTATTACATTCCAGAGGGGACATGAACTTCTGCACCAAATATCGCAGCAGTCCATCCGACTGCTTTTGAGATATAACAGTCTGGACTTCAGTGGTGGTCAAACTGACTGAGAGCACCGCTAGTAAAAAAAAAAAAAAAAAAAATAGAAGACCCAATTTGCTGGTTTGCTTTCAAGCGACATTTCCCCTCTTGCGTACTCCTTGTCCTTAAACTGCATTTGCTCACATGACTATACTCCAGGGCAGCAGAAACAGGAAGGGGAGTGTGTGTGTGGGGGGGGATCAAAGGATCGGATCAGTACTGCGCTAACCTCATTGCCATTTAGACCTAAATTGATTTCCATAGGAAGGACCCCCGGCCTCAGGGCCTCTTCAGCCCAGTCTCATCGTTCAGAGCCCATGGCCTTATTCAATAGGAGCTAAAGGCCAGGCTGGTGTTTATAAGGAGGGTAATTAGCTTAGTGTCTCGCCATGCTAAGTAGCAGCCCCTCCAAAATCAATCCAGTGACTGCAACCTACTCTACAGGGTCATCTGCCTCTGGAAATGACTGAGCGGAGGAAGTAGTAGCAGGTGGGGGTAACATTGACCAAATGTTTTCATTTATTGACGAAGTTTTGGTTTAAGAAATGATGGAAAAGCCATGCAAAGGCTTTCTATCATTTGACAGATTGGAACTCTGGTGGCAATTTACCATAAAGTTAATTCAAAAGCAACACTTTTCATGGTCTCACTTAAAGGCAAACCGACTGATAATGAGCTTTTGCAGCAATCTCCCTTGACTTGTTTGATTAAACCCAAACAAGCACTCAGTTTCAGGAAAATGAGGGCTAGGAAGGTTTGAGTTCAGCGTAGGCTGCAGCAGGTTAACTGAGTTCAACTTATTTTCTTCTAAAAGGTTCCTCAGTGTTTTGACTGCGGCTGTCGGCTTCTGTATATTGCGTTGTTCAAATTTGCCCATCTAGGTGTTCATGTACCCTTCTTCTGTCACTAGTAGTATTCTCCATCATTCTAAATATTCACACTCAAGCAATATATTTGTTAAGAGGCAAAACTATTGTACATTTTCTTCCTTTTCAATTCTTGAAGCTGTTAAAAAAATCTTTCTTTTCTTCCACAGAGGGACACACAGAAGCTGTCGACTCAAGTGGTGAGTTTACATGATTATGGCGAAAGAGTGACAGAACTTGGACAGGTGGATGGACAGGAAGCAAAGAATGCCAAAGGCAGACAGATTATGGGAAAAGAGAAGAGTGTAAGCCTCTCTATCATACACTGAAGCTATGGCAACAGCGATAATGGTTGAAATGACAACTGAAAATGCAATTATTCTATATCTATAGATCCTTCTGAAAGGGTGTTTGTGTGAGTGGAGGCAAATAGAACAGAAAGGGACTTTAAGAGAAATCTTTGGCAGTCGAAGTGAATAAATGGAATCATTAAACGCCATGGCTATATGTTTCATCAGTCATAAACTGTCAAAAGCCTTTTCTACTGTCAAGGATCAACAACAAACTGATGCGCACACCCTTTCTGCACTCATGTTGACCTCTATACCCTGAAATAAGAAAGATGTGGAGGCGCATAGGCAGTCAGAATGACACAGAGATTGATAAATAGGCACATAAAGCACAGGCTGTAGAGAGTCTGAGAGACAAAACAAAAGCCCAAGTGAAAAAAAAAAGACAAATCCAGGAGCTACGAGCTGAAAGGATCTCCAATCTTACTGGGCTGCTTGCTGTACTGTAAATATGTCCCACTTGGTGGGAATCAGTGTAAAAGGCAGCTAGCAGCTGGTGCTTAGCGGGGTCCTGCTGGCCTTAGACCACAGCCGCCCCGACTCACTGATGAAGACAGATGGATTGGGCCACAGCCCCGACGCAGGAAACACACCCCCGAGCCGGCAGATTAGAGCCAAGCCTCCAACGGAGCACTGATAGCGCGCTGAGGGAGAGAGAACAGACTGGGCAGAGCACTAATGCTCCGTATACAGGCGCCTCTTCACGTGAACTTTTGAACCAGGAGATGATATGGAATGAGGTCAGCTGAATGTCAGCGGTTGGGAGAGATGGTGCACATAGGAACGCCAAAAAATTCAAGAGGGAGTGTGAAAGTTACCAGCAGGTAAATGACAGGTAAACATCCACTACATTCAGCTCATTTGAGGTGAAAAACAACCATCACGGTTGAAGTGAAAAGGTTCAAGAGCGCATCATGTCCTCCAGTAAACCGATGCGTTGGCCAATAACACCCTTGTATGTTTACACTGTTGCAGTAACACAACCTCCAGGTGGCACAGTGCAGTGCAGCTGTGTTGGCTGTGATGCTTTTCTTTCTCTCAGAACTTCTTTTACTCCACAGATGGATTCTTTCCAAAACATTAAAAGTTATGGAAAAGTCTACAAGTCAAGCATGGTGAGAGACACTATATTTCTAAAGCAGTCCTGCGGTGTTTTAAATGCATCCTCTGCTGCTTTTATACATTTACTTCACAATAAAGAAATAATTAAAGTAGACACTTATATAACAACTGCAACTGGAAAGAGCTGATGAAATATTTTTTCTTGACGCTGTAGGAACTTGTCTTTCCATTGTGATAACTGTTCACCAGCTGTATGTTCAGGAAAATGCTATTTGTTTTGGCCGTAGGACGATGGATCTTAAAGTTAAACTCAAATATCACCTTTCTGCGATAACCTTATGTAAATCTGTGCTGAGGTCTATGATATAAGTAGCTTATTTTGCTGGCACTCTGACAACTCACACAGCTCATTATTTTTAAATATGCTTTTTTTGGTTGGTTGTTGCTGGCCTCATTGTGGCCACTGCTCGACTTTCACAACAATTTGTGCTCCCTGCAGAGAAAGTTTAGTGCTACCGCTGTCAATTTAGAGGCCATGAAAATGCCACACGCAGCTGTGCAAAATCATACAAGGAGGCCAGCTGATATAACACATTACTTTGCCGAGCTGTCCATAAAAACACTTGAAGAAAACAGGCTTGTGACAGCATAACAGGCAGGATTCATCTAATACACACCCACCACTCCATGTGCATTCAAACAACGTGGCATGTTGGAGAGGCCGGTGCTGGATTGGTGACCATGAAACAGCTATTAAATATGAAATGCATGAAAATAATGTATAATTTAGGGGAACAAGGACGCAATGTCAATATATTTAGCTTTCAGTTCCAACATGTACAAATACTTCCACCAAAACAAGGCCCAATTTCCAACCTACTTGCTGAAATAGAGCCGGTGAAAGCTACAGCAGCTCGGAGAGAAGTTTATTGATCGGTAAAGCTCCTGCTAGGTGTTTTACAGTTGGCTCCGTTGCACCCCTGATTGGCTTAGTGTGATGAGAACATAATTAAGACTGCAGCACAGTAACAGATGGCCGCAGTATCACACTGAGAGCGAGCGAGAGAGGAGGTGTCTGGTGTGCACATTATAGCGTACCGAACGGCCTTACCGAAGCTCGCTGTACCTGCAGATGTTACTGGAAGTTGTGTAACAGGGTGCAGTGCCACAGTGCTGCACAGCTTTTTGAGGAAAGTGTTAGAATATGTATTTTTGATTGCATGGAGGGACTTCAGAAGGTGTTGACAATTTAAAGTCAGCATTCTGTGAAGTGAGACACATATCGACCATGTTTTCGCAGCATTTAAATTGCAGCTCCTTTAAAGAGTTTGCACAGATTGAGGCTTTTGTTGTGATTATGCCGTTACAGCCTTGGCTCGTTAAATTGCCCTTAATTTCCCAAAATTCGATTAATTCACTTGCTTTTAAAAGGTCCCTAAATATGGTATCAACTAACACAGGAAAAATGTGTTTACTGTATTATTTCTTTTGGCAGGTAATAAAGAAACCAGACGACTGTATTGCTACATTGAAAATATAATAAGAACATAAGGATGCTTGTCTAAGTTTGACTTACATCACTATGCATACATGTTTTGTCTTTTAATGACTATAAAAATCTCTATGAGCAGCTTGTTTACAACATTTCTAGTCTACACAGAAACTAAAAAAGTACACACATCACTCCAATTCTCAGGTCTTTGCACTGTTTTTGGATGCATAAAAGAGATTTTAAAATACCTCTTTTGCTTTATGGAGCTCTGGAATGGTTACAGGCCAAAACACATTTCTGGTTGACGACCGTATTACTAACTACAGTATAAAAGCCTCTTAGGTCACCTGGGACAGGTTTGCTTTTTGTTCGCAGCTTTGCCAAGATGAAAAAGCAACACTCAGTCTGTGTATGTGTGCACAACATTAGCTGCAAAAACATCCAGAAAACTAAACGTCTGCTCCAACTCTCAGCTCTATTATTAAAATCGTTAGCTGCTTTTGTGTTTACAACATTTTATTACCATACTTTTTCACATCTTAACTGTTTGAATCTATTGTTGTTGTTTTTTTATCCTTAATTAAATTAAATACCTTTTTAACCATATCGTGTGTTTTTTATATTGCATTGCATTTCTTTTCTATACTGTCTTTCTAAATTATACTTACATAAAACATTATTTGCCTTATTGTTAAAAGATGCTTTACATGTGAACCTTCCTTTCCTTTTACTTTATTATAAAGTAATTAAATTTTATCTTGTAAGACTGTGATGACTACACCCCTGAGTGTACTAAACTGAGCAACAGTTGAATTTATTGCTTATGAAGTCGGCTGTTTTATTTGTAGATCAAAGATTCTTTCACATGTAACATACAGTGGTTTTGCTTTAACAGCAAACCAGGAGCAAGATGCATCTCATACTACACGACCTAACCTGCTGTGTCAAACTCCATCAAAATTAATGATTTGTAGTCTGTTTGCAGTGTTAAAACTTGGAAAGGATGAGGCTAAAATTCATCAAACATCCTGAAACTTTATTGACTTACACGGCAGGTTCGTTCATCGTGCACGCTCCTATTTTCCAGTTTCATCCCTGCTTTCATTCTCTCTCTCTTTTGTTTAGTTTTGCCCCATCCAAATAGGATAAAAAGTTAATAGAGGAGAGGAACCTCAGGGAGCAGATGAGAAAACAGTAGTCACGATTCAAGCCACATACAATTTGATGACATGACCAGAAAAATCAATAGGAATTCATTGTGAGAAACCCCCTCAGAGCTCTACTGCCAGAACAAAAGAACAATTCAGCGCTGTCTAGCTGAAGCGGTAATAGCCCAGTGAAGTCATTCTCCTGCAGGAATCAAACCATGCGTGTTCAAGCAGTGCATTATCCGTTCCCATAGCTTATCCCCGCCACCAGCGTCCCCTTCATCACATACACAGGCACCAAATTCTGACAGTGGATTCCTTTTTGAAACACCATTTACAATTCGAGGGCGGCTGGAAAAACAAGCAGCGAAATGAAAAGTTTGCAGAAAGGCAGTGAAACAAAACCAATTCTGCTGTTCTTTGGGCAGCCGGTTAGCCGCCTCCGTCGAACTCTGCAGAGAAGTCATAACCACTTTGTAAATTCAAGGGAGATACAAGTAAAACTGTTGCTGGCTTCCCTGCTGCTGTTAGCTCTGATGCCAAGTTCTGCTTTAAGGCTCTGTGTGCTATAATCATTGTTGGATTCTAGTGTATATAAATCATGAGTGTTACTTGTATTTTTAGAAGCAGAATGGCTAAAAAGACACCCACTGTTTTGTCTCCCAAAACTCCTCTTTTTTGTTCTCTGGCTCAAATATGGATGGATTTTTCCATTCAGCATACAGTTTTCACTGTGAAATTTTCACCATCCAGTGGTATTTTTCTCTCTGAGGTAGGAGAGGTTTTTCAAATTTTTACTAGCAATAGAAAGTTGAGATAGCAATGACATGGCACTCACATCCTACGATTCCATTTCTCAATAAAAAAGGAATGATTATGTGTTGTAATATTGCTTTCTGTTTTACTCTGAGCACAAAAAGCGCTTTTTAAGGTGTGATTTGGGTTGTAAGAATGGATGAGAGTATTGTCAAGTTACTATATGAAAATAAGATAACAATCAGATTGAATCTTGCAGTCACTTCAAGTAAAAGAATGATGTCAGCGCCAATGTGAGCAACTTAGCATCAACAGTTCTAAAGTAGTTATATAATTCTTTTTACATACGAAGCGAGAGCTCCAGCTACGTGCCAAAAACTTTAAGTACTTGTGAACTAACAATCTAACATTTTTCTACATTTACATTTCTATTTATGACACACTAATCACCAGTTAACAACTCAGTGCATTTCCCTTGGAATGGAGCAAAATTAGCTGTTTTACATCTTTGGTGTTAATGGGTCTTTAGTGTTTCTATTTGGTCAATTATGTAAAGAAACACTGGAAACATGCTTTCAAACAATAACTGCCAACAACGGCAGTTATGCAACCCTCGAGCTGGTTTACCAACTCAACAGTAAACCCGCTCACGGACAACGCTTTGAATCTCACCTGACCTTATGTTTATTCATGTGTGTAAGAGAAACAAGAAAGGCCTCTTCACAGCTCATCTAGCCAGGCAGAACTAAGGCGATCACCCCAGAGAGCAGAGACAGAAAGAGCCTAACGTTTAATTTCATATACACCCCACAGAGGATGAGGAAAAGTGACAGCGAGAGGTTAGTTAAGGGCAAGAGAGTACCTTTTAGCATTGCTGACCTGATGCAAGTCTTGGTGCAGCTGCCCTCTGTTCCTGTCGTGCAGACAGCTGAACCACAGGGGCTGGGATGGAAGCCACGATCGGGAACCTTTGGTGGGCACGAAAGCTCAGTAAACAGGGTCGCCATTTCCTGACCTTTGGAGGATGACTCATTGGAAGGGATAGGGGCGTATGATAATGAGAGGACTGCAGTAGTGTGGCTTAAGTGCTGGATAACAGAGTCCCAAGAGGCATCAGGCATGGGCATAGAATTTTCAAGGAAAGTTAATTGTTTTAATTATTTATTGGGTGAAACGCAATTACAGGTTGTATTAATAAATTTTGCACGAGTTCCCTCAGTTTAACTCTTTGACATTCAGCTTGCAGAATTTCCCCGAGCTTTTAATATGAAGCAGGAGGCTATTATTTATTTATTTTTATCTTTTTTTTTTTCAGCTTGTTTTATCAGTGTGCCCAATGTGCGATAAATAAAACCTTGTAAGATTCTGTGCAGAGCTAAAATACAGGCTGCATTCAACATAAAACCTCCTGTCTTAACAATGAATTTAGAGAATACAGTACAAGCCTCTAGAAATCCCTCTTTTCAAGTAACTTCGAACCTTTAAGCTTCAAGGGACTTCAGCTTATATTTTCGGGACATTTACTTAGTTTCAGGAATATTTAATGTTCTGCTGTGTATGCTACGGTAGCTGTTTCAATATATGACAAACCAAATAGTGTGGAGTAGAGCAAGAAGCTTTTTATTCTATGTTTCTACTGGGTTTCATGTTTAAAGAGGAGAGCTGAAAAAAAATACTATTAATAGCAGCTTTGTTTTGTATTGTTGTGTTTCCTCACAAGTTTGTGGTTATTTGTTTTTATATCTGTTTGAACTGGTCAGATCATGCGAATGAAGTAATTGAGAGAGTTCCTCCAGGTCAGTGTGATGCTTTTTAAACTATTATGGATACAATGAATAATGTTATGTATTTATCAAAATATATATCAAAGATTCAGTTGTTTTTCGACACATTAACATGCAATTGGTACATACTAATAAAATGGCTGCTTTCACTACTGGTTTGAAACCTGATCCTGATTAATTAAAAAATGTTGTGGAGATAAAAACATACCCAAGTTTTAAAATCACTCTCTGTGTAGGATTTCTACTAGTTAAGAAGATTATTTAGGCTTCAAGTCTGATGGGATATTTGCTTGTTTTCTGATAGTTAAGGGTTTGTTTTATTCATAATTTTGCTACCAAACTGTTTTAAAGATTTATTTTCATATCAAATGCCTTTCCATTGGGTTTGTTTTTAGGTGAATCATTAATTTACTTTACCTTTGTTTCTTTATTTCTTTGCTGCTATGCAATCAAACAAAATTTCTGTGTCAGATCTAAATAAATTGAATTATGAATGTACCACCAAAAAAATTTTTTTACAAATACTTTACTTTGGAGTCGCCACAAAGTATGATAACAGATGCTTTAAACTGTGAAGTAATTGTCCTTTGTATTGTTAGCACAAAGGTTGAACTCATGCTACAATTTCCTGCAGTGGTTTTTAAAAAATCCTGCACAAATCTGCAGAATTATACCGGCCTACAGTGTGTCTCTTCAAGCGCACACATTCACACACACGCATACCAGTCAGTGTGAACACACACACACACCCTCATGCCCCTCATCTCTTTTCGCCTTGTACTCCTCTTCAGCATACAAAGCATCTGAAACTAGCAGTCAACTACCCGTTCAGCCGAGGTCTCCTCTGAGGACAGCACGAGTAAAAAATTAGACTTCACTCGTGGTGCCATTAAAAACAACCTGGAGTATTTGAAGCTGTCAGGTGAAAATCCCCCCATAAGCTGCTGAACACAACAGAGCAGATACAGGAATGGAGCAGAAAGATAAAAACACGCCATCTATTCCATGCAAGTTTCTCTTTGAAACTTCTCTTCAGTGTGCCTCTGAGATGCAGGCTCTTTGCTCCCTGCAGAGCTGCTCCAGCTTCTCTTCTCCCTGGGGAGATTTGCAGAGCGAGACAAACACCTTGGGTTTCTCTGCGGCTGTGTGTTCTCCAAAATTTGCTCCAGGCATTTTTAAATTAATACCTAGCACTGCCTTTCCCCTGATAATTATGTATCATCACCCATGAATGCTATAAACGAAGAATGTTTAGAGCTTTTTATAATAGGGCTAAACAGTTATGCTGGAAATAATGAATGCTGCATCTTTTAGAAATATGCTGAAAGTGTTGCAATTACAGGGAGCTCTGCAGGTTCATAATATTTACATGTTATTACAGCAATGTTCCTTTCGGCTATTGTTGCATGGAAGCTATCTGTGCCCACAAATGTAAAATGTCAGTGTCTGGGGATCAGCAGAAATTTGTCGCCTGCTTAACTCTCTCCTGTCCTTTAACCAGGACAGGCTTTGTTTGCTGCCGGTACAAGCAGAATGCAGCTCTTCTCTCAATAATGAGCAGACTGACAAGCCCATGGAGGTTTGTAACCGACAACAATTCTCAGAGGCTCACTGAATGGTGGAGGCATGTCTCTCAGGTCGCTGCAGCATGCGCCCTTTGCTGCAAGGAGAATCTGCGATTAGCTGGGAATTCATTCCTGACGTGATAATTGCTGTCAAATTACAGCCAACCACCAACAATTATGATGAGTGCTGACAGGTGAAGTGTGCTCGTCTTCCAATCATCTCGCTTCACACAGCATGTGTTTAAAGGCGAGGGAGTGAGGGAAAGCACACAATTTAGAAAGACAAATACAAACTGCACGGGTCAGAGGTCAAGCAGTCAAGAAGTACACAACTGCTGTGATGACTACAGAGCGAGAGCAGCCTTCAGTTTAAACACGGTCGTGGGGTAATTAGACGCTTTGTGATAAACAGGGAACTTTCTCCCGTGTGTGAATGTGTCTTCTGTTAACACACACCAGTAACTCATCCGCAGCCTCGAAGCCACATGGAGCGGAGGGTGATTTCTACAGGCTTTTAGTCCAGAGGAGCAAATGAACGGTTGAGACAATTAATCAGTATTTAAAGTTTCATGTCAATTTGAACTTCAAACACCATAGTTTGAATGTAGGAATGTGAATTTAAAACTTACCTAGTTGCTGCTGTTTCCACAAAGATGCAGACAAAAATCTTTCAATTCTATGTCTTAAAAGTCCTGCCTTTGCCATTGCAAAACACAACGAATACACAATTGTAAGAACTGTCCTGCATACATTTCCACAGAGCTCATAAAAGCTGTTCTTTTTGTCCTAACATGAGACTCTTGTGAACCAAATCAGCACATCCCTCCTTATAAAGGGCAGAGTACCATGGTAGCTTATAGGCTGGTAAAACTGATTTTTAGATGGAAACTGGACATCTACTTGTAGCATATGAAACCATTGTGATAATGAAAGAATAAATAATGTATTTATAACTTTGCTTGTAAAATTGTTCTTTGGCTATGGACCTCAATTTTTTTCCTGACAAGACTGCAGTCAAGCCTAGCTGCTCTGTGAGGCTGCGATGCAAAGTGCTCACACTCGCATGCGTTGGTGCAGCAGGTTTAATGTTTACCATGTTTGTCACCCTTTATTCAGTGTGTGAGCATTCTAATTTATGATCCAGCTAAACTTTATCTTAAACTGAGGCCAACAGGAAAGTCAGTTTGGTAAACAGGGACTAAAGCAAAGTCTAGGAGAAAAAATACTTTTAAAAATAAATATGATGACTCACCTGCTTTTCAACACTACCAGCATGGCTAAAAAACCTTGCTGCATTTTGCAAGACAACATCTTTATTATTTTACTGTGGAAGTTTTAATATCTTATTTTACATGCACTTCTTATGATCTGTTCAGGCTGCATAGACCCTTATATTAAATTTTTAACAAATGGATAACCAAAAGCTAGCCTTATTTCCCTCGACATCCATAAGAAATTGTGTTCAGAACATTAGCCTGTAGTGAAGCAGCTAGCAACTAGCATCCAAAAATGATTAAACACTAAGAGAATTTACTCAAACATTTGATTCTAAGGGAAAAAACATACTTAAAAATGACATTGAGTGAAGAGTGAAATATTAATTTGTATGTTATTCTACATAAAAAAAATTTACATTTAGTTAACTTATCCTGTGCGAAAGCTTTAGCCAAAAAAGAGAAAGCGGACCCTTGAGCTAGTTTCCCCAAAAGATTAATGTTGTTTTTAAAATACTCAAAGGAAAATGTGAACAACTTTGTTTTTGGGAGCATGGGAAAAATACATGATCTTACCTGCTCAGCCTCTTTTAGTTTGTCTCAGTGAAATAAAAAAAGAGTCCATTCAACCCAAACAGGATATGTCTCAGGTTTTTCAACTAAGCAACTCTGAACACAGTGTTAAAAATTGTAACATTGTAGTAATTAAAAAATTTGCTCCCACAAACTAACTGCGCTTCTATGAACTGACAGGTTGACACTGGACATGGTTCCCACCATGACTTGACTTTTCCCAAAAGACTTCCTGTTTCCTTCCAAAGCAGGAAGTGAGCCTCATTCAGGCAAACAAGCTAATTCCTGAGGATTCATTAAGGCAAAACCCTTTTAAGCAGTTTAATGAGGAAAACTGTGAAAATGCTGTTTTGATTTTTTTGGTGCACAAATTACTATAGAGAGCACTCAACGTTTTCATCTCATTAAGCTGAGTGTGCTTTTAGTCAAATTAATAGATCAAAGTAAACCTCTTAGCATTTGTGAAAATGTCAAATGTTACACAGAATTTATTTGCCCTAATGTTATTGTACTTTGTACAATTTGGCCCTTTGTCATTGTTTCCTTTGACCTTGTGTATATTATCCTAATATATTATGTTGCAATAAGATTTGTTGACAATAAATGTTTTAAATAAGTTTGTACTATGAGACTGAATGGGAAACCACTTGTTTGCAAACAAATTGAGCTTTACAAAGAGGAAACTTTATCCTTTTTGGCAGCCACCCTCATCTCTGATTCCCCATCCATTATTTTCATAAAAATGAACACATCTTCTGAGTAAAGCCTTTACTTTTATGAATCTCCTCAAATAGAATTTCCCTAATATTAGCTAACGACAACTGATTTTGAAGCTCCCTGTCCCTGCCTGCACATCCT
>JAQNCA010000018.1:7721637-7732884 GCA_029783725.1 Acanthurus tractus
CAAGATCCCAAACTGGCTTTACACCATCCAACACTGAGAAGCCAATGAGGTGTTCTGGAGGTTGAAACCAAATAACTGGGATCTCTGGGTGTTTTGCCTCAGTGCAACCTAAAAATTTTCAAGCTCTGTAATGTAGAAATCTGTCAGTAAGTCCATTTTTATTTCATAGGGCAGTTTATTGAACTTGTAAATGTGTTAGGTGTCATTATGCATGACCTTAGTTTTTCTACACTCACAAAACCATAAAAGTTTGAACATTTATAATAATAATTTGCTGCTTCAACATTACATTCAAAGCTGTAAATTGTTATAGCTACATTTTGTTAAAAACACAGTATTTACATTAATTGTAATACACAATTTTTAATATTTGGCATACTTACATTAATCTCATCATATAATGTACAGGTTCTCAAGTACTGATTAATGTGAATATTTAATCTCAAAAATTCACAACAAATCAAAAAGTAAATTAACCATACAAAATTTAAACATACAAACAATACTAACGCCAAACCCCCCCGCCAAAAAAATGTTGCACAGAATTTTAAGATTGATGTATATTTTATGCCAAAATTGTCTCTATTTTACAAAACAATGTGAAAACTTTCTGCCACAGAGCGCTTACACCACTGCAGCAATGCATTGTGGTTGAACTCACTGAGCAATTAATTATAGTGCAGTCAACTCACAACCAAGGAAATCTCAACTGTACAAATATTTGACAATGATTAGATGTAAATATTTCTTCAACAGAGTGTCAGTCCTTGTGGGTTTTATGGTGACTTTTGACAGCGACACTCAATTTTAATTACTGCTTTTTCAAATAGAGAGTTTACAATAACAGTACTGGTCATAATACAGATAATAGAGCCAGGTTTGTGCTTGTTTTGAGTTTTATCTGATCAGTAGATTACATTTCAATTTGGATTTTTTTGGGTTAAATCGCTTTAAAAATTCTTTCTAAATAATGTCTTCTCGGCTGAGCATTTCTGAACGTCTTTGTATCAGGTCCCATTTAAAAAATAAAAACCAAGAAACATTTTTTTTACAACACATTGTTCATTTTCCTTTGGCACAAAAACTTCTGTCATGTCATGCGGGAGGGAGAGGGTGTGTTCACATAAATGTTCACATCAATGGCATTGGTCAGCATCCAGCTAATAAGCATGCAATTGCTCTGACGGTTGGCCATGTGTTTGGTCCAGGTTTGTGGTTTCTTTGTCAACAGGGGGCAGTTTTTTTGGCGAGTGTCACAAGCAAGATGCTGATTTTAGAGAGAGAATGGCAGTAGAGTGGTTTGTTAAGGGGGCAACTCCCCACTGGAAATCTCTAGTTTTTTGACTTGCATATCACAAAATAAAGTTAAAAAAGCATAAGAACTGCTTTAATAACTCAGGAGAAGTTGCCTTTTTTTCCATTTTCAAATCTCTTTATTTAGATGACAAATAATAGTCATCACTTATAACTAGAATCTGTAAAGCTGGCAAGTTTTTATTAAATTTTGCAACATTTTTGTTAGCATACGTTAACATTTTTTGTGCCATTGCTTGTGTGGATATGACTATGGGAACACAACCTTGTCTACTACACTTCACTGAAATGCATACTTGAGGCCTCTAGCACCTTTTTAGCCGTACAGTATACAAATGTACAGAGTTGTTTTTTAAAAAAAAGAAAAGAAAAAAGAAACGTGCAAGACTCACGGATAAAAGACTCTGTTTCCAATACTTAAGGCAAAAACAATTCTCATATATACCAATATACATATATTTCAGATTATTACATCTATCAAAACTGTGTTTTTCTAGACTGTTCTGGTAAACATATGCTGAAACTGACCATGGTGACCTGTTGTACGTACTAGAGCTAAAAGTGCGGAATGACCAAGTCAAAGTCAATGCAATGCCCTCTAGTAAATACAAAAAGAAACTTCCATTATCTGACAGTTCCTTCAGTTTCTTTTTTGACTGCCTGTTCATCTATAGGCCTGTGTCTTTTATTGGAGTGTAAGTCAGGAATGCCTAACTGAAGATCACAAAAAAACAAGTGAGTGCCCAATAGAAAAGTGCAAAATACGCCAGTGTGTTTCTTCAAGCTCCAGACCTGGACCCGACCAGTACCTATAGCTGGGACACCTTCCTGGGCAGAGGCCTTGGTCTGGGGACTCGAGGGTCAGAGGTTCCTTCCAGCTTCATGCTGCCTGTGCGGAGCTGGTGAGGCTTGGGTGGCAGGGCCGGGGGGTCTGTCTGCGGGGGGATGGAGAGGCTGTGAGGCAGCGGCACGGGCCGGCGGGGGTTATTCCTCTCATACACGCTGTATGGGGGCGGGGTCTTGTTCTCTCTGCGGATCGGCTCGTCGGAGCTGCTGGAGACAGAGTTTGGCAGGGTGGTGGGAGGAGGCTGTGGGTGGGGTGGGTGGTCGCCTGTGGGCAGCTCGGTGCCCGAAGCTTCCGACACGCTGCAGCGGCTGAGGGAGGAGATGCCACTGCTGTAACTGCCGGAAAGGACGGGGGAGTTGGAGACCAGACTGGTAGACTGGCACTCGGTGGGCGAGGGGGTGAAAGGCGGCACTGTGGTCTAGAGGGAGACAAAAAAAACGAGAGGACATTAATATGTTGACATGCATTTTAATACCTAGGGCTGTTGTTTACAACCATTCTGGCTTGTGAACTTTTGAAATAAGGCAATTAAAAACTGATTTGATTAATGGATTAAACAGCAAAAAAATAACTGGCAATTATTTTGGTGTTTAATTAATCATTTCAAAAGAAACATAACAGCCTCTGAAAATCTTTTATTTACATCTAATAGTTAAAATTGAACCTCAGGGTGCTTCAGTGCAACAATTAAACTATTGGAGTTGTTAACAGGTGCAGAACACACCTCTACACACACCAAACCACCAACCATACCTACTGTTCTGTCAGTGATTGATGATGTTGGAGTAAATCAATAATTTACAGTCAATTATAATTAATTATGATTGCTTGGAACAATTTTCTGACATTTCTTTTTGTTTTATTCATTAATTACACTGTAATACTTTGTAGTGAATAAATTAATTATTTTGAAAAATGCCAATTATGATGTCTGTGAAGTCCAAATTTCAGACATTCTGAAAAGCAGCACAGCCTTTGTTGAAAAAGCTGGAACCGGTGAATATATGCCATGTTAACCAACTGTAGTGATCACATGGTCACCAAAGTAGCTAATAGACTAATCAATTCATTGATGAATTGTGCCATCTCTAAAGAAAAACAAATATCTAGTTTCTGGACTGTCACCTTAGGCTCCAGGAAATTGTGATTCATTTTGCACCCTTTTCTGATGCTGTTTAGACCAAACAATGGATCAATAACAAAGATAATAACACAGAACAGCAGAGATTGAAAATAATTCATAGTTGCAGCCTTAAAGCCCTTCTTAGATTGTTGAATTTAAAGGATTTTTAGGGGTCCTAGGTGACAATATGTTAAAGTCTGAAATAAACAAAACAACATATGACCCTTCAATAATATAAGGACCCTCTGGGGAGTTTCGAACTCCAGCTTGGTAATCATTTATTTGCCGCATCGTATGGCTACTTGTACTTCTCCCTGAATTGTAACATACTTTTTAAAATAAAATCAGAGCAAAATGGTAAATGTGTAACACAGTATGGTGTTTTTTTTGCAAAGTCTGAGTCTAAAATGTCGTGAGCCAGTTATGGTAATGTGTCCAACACGTGCTGACAAAGCCATATGTGAGCGATAAATCCTTTAAAGACAAAAAAAAGGAAGGGAGTCAGTGAACAGATTGAGAGGGCCAGGTTTTTCCACCCTATCTGACGGCCTTGTGCACTGACATGAAAATACACAATATGCTGCACTCTCCCCCGCTTTCAGAAATCCGATCACTCAACAAAATGTTTTTTTTGGAGCAATTGACCGTGCTGCCATTATATCTGCTAAAATTTAATTGGATCTAGTGGAGTATACAATTGATCAGTAGGGTTGTATTGTTCATGCTACAGAGGGCACGTATCCATTTGACATGCACGACTGGACAAACCCTTTCACATCTGGGCAAGCATGATGAAAATCAGTATATTTAATACAGTGCTGACAAGCAGCTTATATTCCCGGCCAGTGAGAGCGGCGACCACTAAATATCATCTCTACCTCTGGAGATGAGTAAGTGCAGCCCTGTCAGACTGGCACCATGTGTTTTCTGCAGGTTCACTACTGTCCTGGGGTTTGTGGTCTGGTAATGGGCCCCTGGCTGCTCTGACTGATGTGTGTGTTCGCCGTGTGTGTGCTCATGTGCCAGATAATAGGGCCTGCTGGAGGTCCGCGGAGGAGCCGTCTCCGGCTGTGCTGTGATGGGCAGCTTGGTACTTCGCTCCAGGCTTCTGCTATTGCCACGGCATACCCTCGCAAACACACACAAACAAAACGCGGCGGCGTGCACACACAGAACCACACATGCGAATCTGATTGACAGAGCTTGCTGTGCGCCAAGCTGTCACTCACACTTTGGTTTCCAGAGTTGTTCTCTCTCTCTCTCTCTCTCTCTCTCTCTCTTTCCGCCTCTCTCTCTCTCACACACACACACACACGCAGACACGCAGACCACACAAACACACACAAACAAACGCATTCTTGCTAGTTGTCACATGTGAGGAGACATCGCACCCGCAACAAAAGCTGGGAGCTAAGCACTGCTGCTTGTGACAAGCCCACAAAAAGAAGATAACAGTTAGCGGGAGACAAAAGTTTCAAAACAACTTTTTACCCTCATTAAGAGCTCAGTCTGTGCTTAGCTAACCTTTCCCGGACCTCTTCTGCTTCTGCAGACTGCTATTAACTACTAAAAGGCTCATTAACAATATATGAGTGTGAGACAAAGCATGATTAATCAGCTTAACTGGAGATAAACATAAAAACACTTGAGGTCAGAGATATAATAAAACTTGCTTTAACACAGCTCAGTTGAGAGACGGGAACATTTAGTTCGGGTCTCACAGCATCGGCGCTGAAGGAAAAAATAACAAACAGGGTTCAGTCTTTGAAATTGAAATCAACTGACGAGTACATGTACTTGAATACTAATGGAGCTGGTGTCTACCAGGTGTGCATTTTTAGCTAATACAATGAATGCCCTCCAGTCAGTCCTGTTCTGGGTCCTCGTTGGGACAGTCGTGTCATAAAAACTACAAAATCAGCAGCAAGGAGCAGTTAGCAGCTTCAGTGAACAGTAATGCAAAGCTCCCAGGCCTTGGCTTGAGACAGAATAGGATAAAGACCCTGGAGCTGGCCGATAAGATGCTAGCAGTGAAGGATAAAGGCCCCCGAGGCTGTCGCTAAGCAAGGTTGGGCTGTCACAGGAAAAAGAGGAAACTATAAAAAGAAATAAAATATAATAAAAATGGCCAAAAAACTTCAAATGGACAAAGAAAGTAAAAGACATGAACAGGAACCAACCTTTTGGGGCGATCTGGACGTGGAGACGGGGGACTGCGACCTCATGTTTTTAGCCGAGGAGCCTGCTGACAACCAGATGAGAGAGAGGGAGAAAGAGAAAAGAGAGGGAGAGGGAGAAGAAGGAAAGAGGGCAAATTCAAATTAGGGGACCGTTTTTGTTCCATTCACCGTGATGACACAGCATGAGTCATGCAAACATACACACGCGGCGCTGCGAGAGGCCAGAGGCTTAAAGCATCAATGAGTCAAAGAAGCGCTGATGTTTTTGCAGGTCCTTTAGGCTGCCTTAAGCTGTTTCTACATCCAACAGCTGCTGCTGCTTTATGCAACGAGGGCAGAAAGAAGAACACTCCATCTGCTTATCACACTGCTGGGCGGCACGATATATCAGAAAGCACTGGGGAATAAGTCAAGTCTGTTGCATCTATAAATAAGTAAATAACTAAGACAGTTGGAGTTGATGGGGGAAGAGAGCTGTTGTTGAAATGTGATGACGTGCAATTCCCGGAGGGACTGAAAGTGAAGAGAAAGACAACCCAAATCCAGTAATTGACTGGAATTTCAATTGGGATTGACTTCAGCCCTCTCAAAGTCCACGCAGATTTTCATACTTGTTCACAGCTAAGCTAACATACCAAATAATATCTGCATCTAAGCCTGTTTGTTAAGAAAACGCTGTTGTCATCATGTATGTGGATGAAATTGGGCAGCAGCAGCAGCAAGCAAGACGACTGTTGGCTGAGAGCCTTACATGGAAGAATGTCATAGAAGGAGGAGGCGGGAGTGTTAAAAAGTCGGAGCAGAAAAATTAGTACCATTCCTCAGCGGTGGATTAGCCGCGATCGGCCAGTTTACCTGAGTACGGTGGCCTAGGAGGTACGGGAGGGCATAGCAATTTGCCAACAGAGTCAGAGAAGGATGGAGCGCCCTCTTTGACACTGTCAAGGCTCCAGCTACTGGGTGTGGGTCTCACTTACAGCACACAGAAATATGACAAGTCACTAAAACAGGTTATGGTATGATAACACAAGACAGCATGGAGAACACAGTGGAATCATGAACATTTTAGATGGATGGTATGAAAACTGGAGACTAATCAAGAATGATCAGCTGATTGTCATGTGTTCAGAATAGGGACAGAGAGCATTAATTCCTTTTACACCAAATGTGCAAGTACATATACACTCTCCTGGATAAAGACACTCAATGCACTTGAATGTACTAATCAGGATTAAGTAATATTTGAGGCAGAAGCTGATGAAAGTGAGCGGGTTTGTTTTCTTGTCCGTTTTGTTTAAGCTAAACACATTTAAACAGCCCTAATTTGGCAGAATAACTTGGTTTTAAACGCATTAAAATCTTAATAATTAAAAGCTACTTTACTTTGATTGCAATTTATTTAGTAGTATTATATATTTAATGTTACTGAGCAATGCTTAAGACTTAAAGCTTAGTTTACAGAGGCTTTAACAATCAGATATTCTAGTCTAATGTTAATGTTTAATCATTACGTCTTCCCGGAAGTCTGAAGTCCGTCTTAATCTTCGATGTGTCTCCGTTGTTTTGTTGTTATCTTTTGTCTTACTTTTTGTCCTGTCTCTCTTGCCCTTTTCAGAGAGATTAGAGATGATATTACTCCATTAACATTTTTCTTTGTTCCTTCCCAGAAACAGTAACATTTGCTAATGTTACTGGCAGAGAAATTAAGGTCAAGCACATAAACAAACCTCTGGAGAAGCTTTATTTGTGGGTGGTGGAGGATGTTTTCTTACCAATTAGGAGCACACAATGTCAGATGAATGCAGGTCACTGACTTTGCATTTGAGCAATAATTAGTTCATATTTCCATTTGTCTGCATTTTCCATTAAAATGAGTTTAATTTTCTGACAAAACCTGACACGCATTCCATCATAGCTTTTGGTTTTAAGGCTACTTTTCCTTTTGATTTACTGTTGTTCTTTGTATTAGCTCTCTACAAAGAGGGAGGAAATTAATGAGCAAAATAATTGTACTGTGAAATGCCACACTTGCACATTAGGTGTGAAAACAGGCTAACAGATTTTTCTTTTAGCATAGATTTTATATAAACAAAAAGGAACTATAATTTACAAACACTTTTTTTCTCCGTTTAAAGGTCCCATTCAATCAAACCTGAACCTCTTAAGAAAATAGAGAAATATGTGCACTCAAAGAAGCTAGAAAGAAATTAATTGATTTCTCCTGATGAGCAATTAATGATGTACTTTCTGGCTACTTCAAGCGCAGACATTTCTGTAAAAATAAATTGTAATCAGACACAGTAATTGAAAGCAAAGTCAGACAAATTGGTCGGATCAGAGTTTGTAAATGTTCTGGTTGCCTGAAGCCTCTGAACAACCTTCTGAGCAGACTTTAAGTGGCTCTTTTTATTTTCATCACAGTGCAAGCTGAGGTCATATTGAACACAACTCTAAATTTGATATCAGGGGTTATAATTTAAGATTCAAGGCAGAGGATGCGACTAACAACGCTTTCACACAATTGCAGGTTTTGTGTAAACTATTGCACCTTTTTTATTCATTGTGGTACGCAGGAAGGTGTCATGGCACCATATTGAGGCAGTTCATCTCTCCCTGCTCTTGCTGCTTTATTTACAGATCGCACTTGAAAGGCGTGTGTTTGTGCGTGAGGAAGCTATCACATCCGCTCTCTTAACGCTTTATTTTGAGGGTGTAGTGCAGTCTTCCCTAATTATTTCACTAAGTGTTCTGAAAGCAGCTCTTTTTTATGGCCATGAAAGGAAATACATTTAATATTCATTTCATACTCAGTTTTGCAGAAGCTAAGAAAAGGTGATTGAAATGCTTTTTTAAACGGTTAAAGGTTTTTTAATTACATATTGAGGGCAGCTTTCAGTCTAAATTTACAGGTATATTTAAAAAAAATTATGTAAAATATTTCTCTCTGTGCTTTGCAGAGCAAAATGGCAGTCAGGGGGCTTTACTAAGATGTATGCATTAATAAATATGAATGTCACACACGTCCGTCAGCATTGCAGGGACAGCACCTGTCATTTCATTACATTTTAAGGATGAGGGAAGCTGTAATCTAGACTGTGTGTCTGGCTAGGAGTCGAAGGAAAATGGAGCCCAGCGTGTGTGTGTGTGTGTGTGTGTTTCAGAGTGTGTGTGTATGTGTGTCCCGTGGAGCTTTCAGGAACAGCTACTTGAGGTCAGATGCCTCAAGTCACTCTGCGGTCAAACTGTCACAAACACATACACATACTGCATGTCTGGACAGACGACGCCTCCCCTGCCACTTCAGTGTAAGGTGAGTAATCGAAAAGATGCTTGAAGTTAATGTGACGTTGTTGTGCTCCACTGAGGAGAGCTTTTGTTAAGAATTCTGTAGGAGTTTTGCTAAATGGACACATGCTGGGGGACTTGGAATAAATGGTCTTTTAAAAAAAAAAACAAGAAGTGCAAAAACACAGAAAATAACATTTAACAAATACCTAAGAATAGGTTTAATTCTGCTGGAGGGGACACCCTGCGGTGGGAGTCTATTTAGAGGGTTTCTGAGAATGAGTGCAAAGGATGTAAAACAATGTGCAAAACAGAGTGTTTTACCTTTGTCTGGTGCTGAGAGGTTGGGGTCACTCCTTGGTAAAGTGGTGTCGCCTATTTGATGAGGAGCAGCTCTCTGCACACAGGAGAGAAAAAAAAAAATCAAAAGTCCAAAATTGCTGTAAAACACCTTCAGCATGCAACCTTGTATTTGGGATAACGCAGGTAAAATGCCAGCTTAAAGGCGAAGGGAAACAACTGGATATTGGATGGCGACAATAAATATCAAGGTGTAAAATCTTTCCCTAGGAAATTCAATAGCGTTGACAGAGGGAGAGGCAGACAGTGACAGAGTCAGACAGACGCAGACCGAGAGGAAGAGTGTTGAATGCATAATGGCTTTTATGCCTGCTGTGATTTCTGCAAAAGAGCATCCTAAAACTAAAAGAGTAAGCTATATTTTTCATACTTGCTCTAATTCCAGTAAATGATACAAGAAATCAATGCTTCTAGTATCAATACTCTATTAGCTGCTAATAGCTAGCCCGTTATTGCTGTCAGGTTGGAAATAATTACCGGGCATCCCAGCATTTATTCATGTGTAGACTTGATTTGATTCTTTTGATTGGATACAGGCAGGGTGACCTGTGCCAGCAGCATCAGCACTGACTGTATGAGATGAAAGAGCCTTGAAAAACAAACATTATTTTTCAGTTACAGTGGCTTTTCTCTGAGGATGGGGTGTGTGATTGCGTTACCAGCTGCCCTTCAGCTACAGAGGAAACTGCAATATCATGTTGTTCTTGCTGCCTCTTGTTCTTGGAGCTACATTAGCTTTCTGTGCAGGAAAGTTTTTGTTTTTGTACAGAAATTAGGCAAAGGTCCACTGTCTGACTTTAATAAAATATTAGTATCAGCTGCTGTTGCACAAACTGCAATTCAAAGCTATCTCTAGCCGGCATGATTGGGCAAACACACCAGAGAGAATTGATGTGACAAAGATGAACATGTGCTTTGGTATTCCAAGTCATGCACTTGAAGGACAGGTGGAGCAAAATGAGCATGTGTTTCCTTTTATTTACCCTCATGAGGAAAACGATATGTCCATGTTCCTATAGTATATTATTCCCTATTCTGCATTTTTCTTTCAAATTGACCTGAATTTTGTTGAAGACAGAAACACAGTATTTGCCTGCTTTGAGTTATGATTCCGAAGGTTCCTATTTTGGCCATGATTCTTCTTATATTTGAACATTTCTGAGGAGTTTATGTTTAGTCCGTCAGTTTGGAATCACTGGAGCTCTAATGCCGACAAAACACATGCGCCTTGGTCACTGTTGCTATGGAGAGAGGGAGCTGTTTTTAATACAAACGCTTCTTTGTTTCTAAACGTATCACCAGTATTCATAATATTGTAATCCTGTGCTTCCGCCCACTATCAGTGCCGCATGTGACAGAATTTTTCAGCTTGCTGATTGGATGTTTCTTGCCAAAATACACCTTGAAAATGGTGGATTAAACTCCCTCTCGTTTTGTTTGTGTACAGAGTAATGCATCCTCCTCTGAAAAAGATATATTCTAACAAGTCTACAGAGAAATTGAACAGGACTTTTACTAAGATGACAATAGCTCCTCCCACTGTTAATGTATTGTAATTCTTTCGGTGTGCTAATGTGCTTAAGGCCCACACGACACCACGCATGGAACAATAACATCTCAATTTTTTTTTTCAGTGTTCTGCTCCCGGAAGGTTTCGGGTTTCGGATGCACAGTTACAGTCTATGCGTCTCTTGGCAAATCTTTTCATGAGCACAGTTAATGATCAGTGCCTTGGGAAAAAGAAAAATTTTAATGCTCTTTACATTACTCAAACTTTCCTTGTACAAGCACGTCCCATTCCTCATTGGTCGTTCACTAAAAGGTCAAAGCCTCATTTGTCTTTCTCCTCTTTTTACCCACTTTTCTTTGCATGCAAATGTCCTTACATTTTAACTTAAAAGACCACAGCCTATAGTCACTTGTTAACATGCAGCCAGTTGCAAAGATTTGTCAGATAAATTAATTCTATACTGAAACACAAGGTATAGCCGGATTTGGTAAATCGCTTCACTCAGGGAATAATTTGTGCCGTGGCACGCCCAGGTAAACTCCAGGACCACCTAGCTCGGGACCAGCACCTCACTATGTTATTTGTTCTGTCACTTTTATGACTCCTCCATTGAAGTTACTCATAAATC
>JAQNCA010000018.1:7794428-7815025 GCA_029783725.1 Acanthurus tractus
ATATGTATAACATAATATAAAATCCGGTTTGTTTGATACATACAAAAAGTAAGTGTAGAAAAATTACTAGTTGTGATGTTATTTTTATTTAGTTAGCCTCGAACAGGCTAGGTATGCTTCTTAGTGTACTGCCTTTATGCTTCATCTGTAACTTAAAGACATGAGCGCTGGATCATTTCCCTTGTATATTTCTCTGGAAGAGAGTGTGATTTAGAAAATATCAAATTGTTCCTTTCAGGAAGTAGACTACCAAAGTGACAACATTTTTTTTTCCATGTTTGATTATAAAGCAGAATAATATACAAAACCAATGCCAATTTATCACTCTCTTGGATTAAGGTACTATCTGTGATGGGTGTTATCTGCTTTTTGTGGGACCGTGTGATAAGTCAAACTCACACAGATGATGCCATTGAAGATAAACATCATAACTTTGAGAAAGCTGGCGCAACACATCTTGGCAGTTTTTTCCCCCCACACTGTTCAAAAAAGAAGAGAACAAAAAGCTTGTTAGTTCACCTGCTAACTGTTTGATGGTATACTCTGTCACACTTACTTATTTTCTGCTTAGAGTACTTTGGTTAAGGGGAAAACTTCACATTTTGTCTCACATGGAGAGATCAATAGTTTCCAACACAAGCAAGCACCGGCACAGGTCATATGGCGTTTGCTTTGGTTATATATTAACCACAGGAAGGGTCTGAATCTTCTTTAAATAAATAAAACTTTTCATGCTGATGTAATCCATGGTTTCGGTTGAAATGTGAGAGGTTATCCTTTCATACTTACACCTGATTTTCAATTTGCCTTGCATACAAATCCTTTAAAGGATTACCAAGCATACATTTGAGTCACATAACATGTTTTAAGGTTTGCTCTCAACACATCAGACTCTATCAAGTATAGATGTGAAAAATTAGTTTTCTCAAACTCTGAACTGTCAACTCATCATTATGAAATTGTGTATAGTTTTATAGTGCTGCGTCAAAATGTCACGGAAACAATATAAAAAAAATATGGCCTATAACATTAGTGGAAACTAAACTGACCTGTTTTATATGTTTACAACTTGATTTTGCAGTCATAAAGTTATTGGAATGAGAGTTTGTAAGGTGTCTTGTTAGTTGACCAAATCCAGTTGATTTTATTGCTAAACTATAGCCCCCAATTTACTAAATATGATCGGATGAGATCATGATGGATGTTAAAACAGAGGTATCTTATCATGCTTACTGGCAGTCACACAGAGAACCATAAAACCCCCACACACCTTTTCCCAACAATGTGAAACTTTACTTTCATCTATCTTCATGTATCTGCATCATATATCTCACTTTTATTGTCATTGGTCTTTCTGTTCTTCCTTATTGCAAAATTGCCTTGAGCTAACTTATAAAGTGGAACTGGGTTAAAAAGGTGGTTAGATGTTTCCATTGCACCAAAGGCACATGATGGTTATTACGGTAATACATTTACGAGAAGATATCAGGCAACAAAACAAGATAAAAAAATTGTTGAGAGAAAAACAGCATGAGGTTGGTAAAGCTGTAACTGCTGAAAGAGTACTCAGAGTTACTTTCCTCTGTTTAGCAGAGTCAAAGAATTTCTTTTAAATCTATATTGTAAAAGAATTTAGGTTTGTTACACTTGACTTAGTTACTCTATCATTAGGGATGATATTATGCTATTATTAATATAGAACCAAATTTAATTTGCTGACTACTTAAAGAGAATAGCAATACTGAGACAATACTGACCAAAGGATATTAAGTAACACATATCTGGACTGGGAAAGTAAATCCTTGATTATGAGAAAATATGAAGGCATCAGTCTGCACCATGTATTATTCTACTGTTAACTTACTTTACACTCTAGGAAAAAAAATAGATCATGTCACATCGTCTGTAGTTGAAGCTGATTTAAAAATTAAGTTTGAGGTTAATTACAAAGAAAAAGGTTTTAATTGTTGATTGTTGTTCTAAGAAAGTATACAAAATCATGCAGTTCCTACCTGTACTGCACTGAAGTCTGTGTGTCCGCTGAGGTCTGATCAAACAGGAGTGTCTGCGCAGCAGGAGTTTCGTGCCCTTTTATCTTCTCACAGGTTTCACACACACACACGCACAGACGTAGGGGAAAAGTGATATATGACCCTGCATGTCACCAACTCCTGGAGGAAGTAAGCTACAATCCTGACCAAAGTCCAAAAAATAGACCAAAAATAGAATAGAAATATTTATGACACTGAACTTTGTTACCAAGTCGTGGTCAAAGTAATAATTAAATAAAAAAAACAATATTCTTAAATGATTATATAAAACTGTAACAAACTGTAAAATCAGGGCCAAATTATAAAAAAAATGAGATCATTCAAGTTACTATATAATTTGTTGTCGGGAATTCAGTGAGAGTTTCATACACTCATAGAAGGAAGAACATAAAATAGTAATAAAATGTAGCGACTAATCGATTATATCAACGCTGTGTAGACAGTTGTGGAGAACTAGTAAGATGGGTTGTTTCATACAGAAAAACAGCACTAACGGACATGCACCAGTTAAAAAACAACAGACATATATTGATCAACATCTTTTATTCTTTTCTACTTCTTACTTTACGTAGGGACAAAGTAAACCTGAAAATAGAAATACTGAATTTACATTAACAACCAAAGAACAAAAAAGGGAAAAAAAATGAGGAACAATATAAATTAAAAGCAAAACAGAATATCCCTCCAAAACAGTGATAACATTGGAATTTTATACACAGATCTGGAATGACAAAGCACCTTTCAGGTAAGTTTGATTTTTTACTGAACAGTTGAAGCGCCTTTTTTTCCCTCAGCAGGAGCTCATGGGGTTAATTCACAGGACACACTGTGCAGCAACAAATCAAAGTGATGCATTTTCATGCAACACCCACAAGGGGGAGACATTACTTCAGTAAATCACAGTGACACTCACACCATGCTGATTTGGTTCACTGTCTTTCATTCACATCCTCACCTTCAACAGGTGCTGATCACCAGCCACACAAGAGAGAATAATGCAGATGTGTCGGGCAAAAGGCACAGCTGCTCTTTGGCATCTGAGCGTAACAGGCACATTCGATTCATGATAAAGAGTCGCCACCAAGTTGGAAAAATATCAAATGACACAAAAAGGAAGCCAAGCATCCGTAGTATTGCAGTAACATATGTGAGAGTACATTCACAATGGGAGATCTTTGACAGTTTGGTTAATCTGTGTGAGTGTTTGGGACTATGAAAGCTGCTTTCTATAAGTTTTCATTGCCAGCTATCAGCACGCACAGCCGCCCTCATTGCTGCGGGGTGTTTCTTTCAGGTCGGCTCCCTTGTTGACGGCTGATGAACTGGCTTCTCCGTTGGGGCTCTCGTTCATCTTCTCACAGATGGCGTCCACAAGCTTGTCAAAAACCTGCTTCACGTTGATGTTGTCTTTGGCGCTGGCCTCGAAGAACTGGAAGCCTGGTGAGGGCAGGGAGAGAGAGAGAGAGAGAGAGAGAAAGGGATCAGCTGTGAGTGATTATTAAGTAATAGTGTGTTCTGGCTGAGTATATGATCAAAGTGTGTGTATGTGTATGTGTGTGTGCTGACCGAGCTCTTTGGCCAGTCTTTGGGCATCCTCAGTGGGGACCTGCCTGTCTTCCTCCAAGTCCAGTTTGTTGCCTACCAGTGCTACTTGAGCATTGCCCCATGAGTACGTTTTGATCTGGGTTGCCCTGGGAAACACAGACACATCATCTCTATCATGTCATTTTCTCTATAGTGCAGCTTTATTCATCTCCTTTACTACAATTTTCCATATTGATAATGTAATCGTGACTCAGGTGCATTATCTAAAAAAAATGTTAGTTATTTATCTATCTATATTTTTAAATACAAAAATTGGGATTAATTTACAAAATATGATTAATTGTTATTGATTAATCAACTACAGTGTGTGAAAAGCTATTAATATTCAAAAAAATATGATGTTTGTCTTAACATGACATCCCAAACGGAGCCATTCTGCCCAACAACTACTTTTACATTTGATACTTCTGGGCTTTTTTTTTGCTGATAATTGATTGACGATTGCAGCGCTTTTACTTTTAGAGAGGTTTTGCTACTTTCACCTCAGTAAAAAGTTATGAACACTTCTATTAATTAGAACTGTGAGCTACATGAAAATTGTTTGTTATTATGCCACTACAGCTATTATTTTGCAGGTTTGTAATCCATGGCTCTTTAGGCAAGGAACCTTTATTTAGACATAATGCAATTTACAGTTGTCTGCTGGGGCAAAGAAATACATTAAAAAGGACATAAAGAAAACATTAAAATTGCATTTAAAGAGCAATAAAAAACAAAGAGACAAATAAATGGTTAAAGATTAAAAGGAAATTAAATTGAAAAACAGAGAAAAACAAAACAAGCAAATAGCCCTATAATGCTCACAGCTACAGACGAAGAAGTTGTGTATCCAATTTATTCGAAAGTTACAGGAAACAAAACATTTTAAGGTCCAGATTTAAATAATCTGGCAGTTGTAGCAGAAATTACAGGTCACCTGCTTTGTCTTTCTTGGTTTTGATTCAGGCAGCACTGAGTTAAAACCTGACCCAGATGACCTCGGGGGTCTGGTTGCTCTGAACATTAAGGTAAATCTGAGATGCTTACACCTTGAAGGTACCTTGTGTAACATGTGTACACTATTTATAGTAGAATTCTTACATAGAGGTCAAGATAATATTGTGTACTGTATGTACGGGGCAAAGTCTAGTTTGAGCTGTGCTACTTAAGTACAAGAATGGGAAACCTGGATTATCCGGTTGGAAAACCAGGAATCCTAAACTAACTAGAACATACAGGACCTGTACATTATATATGATATATGATGTTGTCTTTAGATTATAGACATCAACAAATACAAAAACTAAACAATCACATTAATGGGATAACATGTAGCTCTACAAATGCTTTTACCTACTGGATAGCTACACATGGTGGTTTTAACAGTATGACTTCACATCTAGAGGTCTACCCACCAGTCCTGTACAGCGCAGAACGACTCCTGGCTTGTGATATCATACATGAGCAGGAATCCCATGGCTCCTCTGTAGTAAGCTGTCGTGATGGTCCTGTAGCGCTCCTGCCCTGCTGTGTCCTGTAAAGACACAAGACACCTGAGAAAATCTGGGTCTTTTTTTTTTTTTTTTTGCGATCCAAGACCTTCATTGTTTAAACCTCAAGGGAAAAGCACAGTCATGGTTGTTATGCTACAGACAGGGCTTAAAAAACCCAACACATCCAGCATAAACTTCATAATTAACAATTAAAACTAACTTATGTTTCTTTAATGGAAATGCAAAAAGAGACCTGAAAAGGGAAAATAAATGGTTAACCTGGTTCCCTGAGAGGGAAAAGGTGAATCATTAACTCTCTTGCAACAGAAGTTAATCCCTCCCATCAAGTTTGATTGTTGGCACACCCTGTAAATACACCAGGATGTGCTCTTAGTGGCTATGCTTTAAAAAAATAGGATATAAGGATGTCATCATCCTTCTTCATGCCCATGTCCCACTGTGAGAAAACCACTAAAGCATTGAAAAACGTGTGATGGACACGAAAATAAGACTAACTGCTTCATCCTGTGTTCTCTCCTGCTAAAGCACTTGTCAGGGGCAATATTAATGTCATGCATTCTGAGGATGAGAAATTTAGGGCTTGTCAGTGACCTACATTATATGTCAGAGGTATCACACTGTGGGAGTCACAGCATGAGATTCTACCACCGTCTCAAACTTCGGCACAGTGTTTCATAAAGTGAGCTCAGCTTGTTTTAATGGCCCCACGAAACCCATTCAAGTTGCTCAGCAGCCATTTTTTTTTTCCTTCTTCGTGTAAAAGTATGCTACTATATCACTGTTAAGCAGAGCAGAGAAGGCGTGTTATGCTGAATATATTAAGCATAGAAAAAAAAAAAGATGCATTACTTTCATCTAACAGCAGGGCTGTGGGTGAGTCCTTGCCTTCCACTAAGATTCAGTAATAGATCTGTCCTGGATGTCAGTCTGTGCAGTAAGCACATTCAGCTCCGGCAGCTCAAACCCATGCATCTTTCATGAACCCTGCCGTCTAGGGACGATGTTAAACATCAACTGTCATTAACTCCACAGTGTGAGAAATTAGTTTATGCCATGACAGGCAGCAGCATGTAAGGGGGCAAACTAGGGAACGGGGCGAGGATAAACACTCTGTGTTGTGTAACAATGGTCTCAAAAAGCTCCATTCACTCTGCTGTTTTTTAGAGTTTAACGCCATTAATCATCTTAAGTAAATTACACTGATGACATTAGAGAAACTGCAGCATTTCGTATTTGGTTTTGCTGATATATTGTCTGTCAAGCCTGTTTGCGCTGTGCAGTATATTTTTTATCTTGAGTGGGGAGTGAAGATGTTTCCTGGGCATTCCACTGGATATAATTCAGAGCTCTTTAGACCTCAGTGATGTGAGTTTCACAGCTTTTTTTAAACTGACACCTCTGCTGCAGGCTAACAAGACTCTAAATCCTGTGAAACTAACTCAACCAGGCACATTTCTGTCTTACTTAGTCTTCTTTTTGTCAAAACGGAGGCAAACACAGCGACCTCACCTCACCATCTTTAAACTCACTAAAGTGAATGATAATACAACCGAAAGTGTGTTAGGTTTCAAAGGTTTGACACTTTATTGTCTCATTTCCTTGGTACTTGGGAAAAATTTAGAAAATGATTGACGATTGACCCTGTGCTTTATTACAGGAATGTGGAGTGTGATCCACATTTGGCTTTTTCGAGATAATGGGTCACTTAATGTCAGATTTGGTTCCTTCTCTACTGTCAAACACATAAACGTTTTTTTTTGTTTATTTAAACATTCGTATTTATGTAATCTAAAAAAAAAGTTCTTTGTATATTTGGTTAAAATTTTGTTAGGCCTCTTAAAACAACTATGTGAATCTGACAAATAATAAAAAGCTTTTGCATGTCATCTTCCATATGTTGTTTTCAGCTCTACAAACATTCTAGTTCCTGAAAAAGTACAAAGTTCAGACAAAAAAAATGTACATTAAAGATACGATTACCTTCAATGCAAAAGTTAGTGCTGTCCTCCAAATTCAACAACCAACATCACTCTTTAAAGCGTGCTTACAGACATAAGGCTTTGGCTCAACAGAACTTGCTAATTTGTGCAGAGGTACATTTGTATTATATACTATGTATAGTACTATATAAACTGAGAGCCACACAAGGTCAGCAAATCTGTGTTACAGATTAATCAGAGTTAAATCTGGTCAAACTGTAACATTTTATACCAGCTTTTACTTCTTAGCTTTACACTGAGCAAACATCAGTGTGTACTGGTCTTATCTGTCAGACATCCAGCCTTTCCCTCAGCAACACAGAGGAAACCAGACTATGTGCACACAAACACCAGAGCAGTAAAGGATTTTTACTCTGTTATTCCTTTTCATACTGGAACAAATTTGCCATGCCACTGATGGTCCAAAACAATCTGGTTTTCTTTTTAAAAAAGTTGCTTAAAATTACAATAAACACAAAGAGAAACTTATCTTAGTCTGTTAAGTAGTCAATCACTTTTAATACCTGACTAAATCTTCAAAGTGTGTGTGTGTGTATGAATGCCCTTTTTTTAACCTCTATATCTTCCAATATTCTACCTTTTGGCTAGTGTATGTGTTAGACTGTATATCACTTTACTAAAGCTTGGTTTCCACCAAAAGTACCCAGAAATTTTAGTCCAATCTTGAAGGAAGAAGGTCTCTGCAGCCTGTTGTCTTTGTTTTCACTGCAGTCTAAAGACAGCACCACAAACCCTGCCTCCAAAGTTTGTATACTTTTGTACTGTACTACCCTTTAGGTAGAGCTAAGTAAGGTCCTCAAAACTTCTTTAAACCCTTTATGTTTCTCCAGTAGTTTCTGCAGTGGAACTGCAGCTTGAGTTTCAGAATAATGACAAGATTTGATCATTTTACCAACTCCTCTTGTTTCTGGCTGTTATCCTGTCTATGTATTGCAAAACTCTCCTTTTTTTTGTTATTTTTTTCTTTGCTGCTCTCAGTTGGTCCATGGAGACGAGATAAATGATGCATCTGAAGCTCTAAATCTAATCTACCATCTTCATGAGTGGCCTACTGAACAAAGCAAAACTGTAAACTCAGAAAATTTCAATTTAATTAAAGTCTGACGTTATAACAGACTTGTGTGAGTTCCCACAGAATCTCACCAGCACACAGACATGTGTGCACACAGACATAGGTTCTCCTTCAGTGGTTCTCCTTCTCACCCAGATCTGAAGTTTGACCCTCTTGTCGCTCCTGTAGATGGTCTTGACTTTGAAGTCAATGCCCACTGTGCTGACAAAGGCTGAGGTGAAGGAGTCGTCTGCGTAACGGAACAGGAAGGAGGTCTTTCCCACGCTGCTGTTGCCGATGATCAGCAGCTTAAACATGTAGTCAAAGTTCTGGTCTGCTGCATCCCTCTGCTCCTGGCCCGCTCCTGGATCTCTGGCTAATGCCATCTGTTAAATAAAGTAGGACAAAAGTTGGTTGACAAGAGTTGACAAGAGACAAGGTTGGTCTCTCAGCTTTATGAGCAGATTGTGAAACTCATTCATAAAAAAGTTTCTGCCATCAAATGTTACCACCTGTGATCAAAAAAGGCAAACAACTAGGGCTGAAACGATATGGGAATTTATCAGTCAGTATCAACAGAACAACTAAATTCAGCCGAACTATCTTTGTTCCAGGCTCTCCAGTGTGAGGAGCTACTGCTTCTCTCTGCTTGACATAAATATTCATTCAATGCATTTCGGTTTCAGACTGTTGGTTGGACACAACAAGACATTTAAGTTGTCATCCTGGGCTCGGAGAAATATTTTTAAACTTAACACTTAATCACTTAAAGGACAAAACAATGTGCTAGTGATAACATGCTGCGAAAGAAAAGGAAAAAAAAAAACACTGATACTGGCTTATTTAAAGATTTCTGGGTTGGATGTAGGCAAAACAGTACTTATGTGTTCGAAGGTCAGACTGAGGAATCCCAGCTATTTGAGAATTCAGGTTAGTACTCAAAATGTCTGAAATTCATTCACTCTAATAGCAGAGCAGATGTTGATGTTGGTAAATGGAAGTGTTGTTTTAAAAATGGTCCATCTTCTTCCCTCATTCCTCTTAGCTCTCGTCGCCGTGCTATGAATCACGGCCAGGGCGTGTTGCTTCCACTGTTTCACCCCGTATCAGTCACCCACTGCTCTCTCTGACTGTCAGGACTCACACTGAAAAAAAACACTCCTGGGATCTGTGGATGCTCAGCAGTGGGCGATGGGGGCAATACATTATCCACCCCTACATGTATGATTCATCTGTCACGCAACTGACCATTTATCGTCTTACTGAGACTACCACTTACAACACATACACACACATTTACACACACACTCTCTCTCATATTCATCAATCCATGCAACTCTCCTTTCATAGCCCATCCATATCTCACCCTCTCCACACTCCCTCCTTCCTCAATTCCTCTGCATCATGTAGAGACTGAACCATCCATTTGCACACACACACACACAAATACACAAACACACCCTCCACTCTCCACCCTCCTCAGTCAGGGAGGCCTGTACTCCTCCCTGATTGCTGAGATCTCTCTAGAGACCAGCTCAGCATTACAGCTTCCAAGACCATAAAGAGAGACTGGCCGGCGTGCTGCTCCACACTCTCAGCAACACATCAATATCTACGCATGCGCCACACATCAGCACCGAAATACGAGCAAACTGGTGTAAGGAGGTCTGTAACGCAGGATCATGCTTGACTTTTGGAGAGGAAAAAAAGGCATCTCGCACTAAAGCAATCTCATCAAAACACAAGATGTGACACAGATGCAGATGTTGACATCTGGTCTAAAGTAGTTGAAGCTGATAGAAATGATACATGGAAATAGGGTGTGCACTTCCTGAGCTAGGATACGGTTTGTATGGGAACACATGGGATCATGGCACTTGTTGACACTTGAATCTCCTCCAATGTGTTTTTATACAAACCAGCCCATAATACCATTGAGACAAACGCTCATGTTCTTAGACGTAGGCGGACACTGTACTGTCAGTTGGCCTGATTTGCCTACAACAGGCCACCATACGGTAGCTTTACTACAAACTGCGTACACCAAAACAAACTCTTTGCCGTGGCTGAAAGCTGTGTGAATGTCACGTACCTTTGATGTTGTTTCCTACTTTGTCTCCTCCGTCCTTTCCGCGGTCTTCCACCTCTACCTGAGGGCCTATGGGTGTGCGCTGCTGTTGGGCGCTCCTCCTCAGGCGCTGCGCTCCCGGATCTTCAGACTGTGCATGTGCCTGTCACCGGGACACCCTCTGAGTACAAACAGTCAAGTCAGACAGGATGCATACACGACATTTCCTGTGAAGACAAAATAAAACCATCAGCTTTCACTGGGCGAGAAAGATAAACCTATGTTTCACACGCATGTTGGTGACCAGTCGTGATGTTTCGAGGAGTTAGATATACCAACTTTGGAGCAAAGTGTGCTATCACGTTTTAAATGCTGTTTCTTAGTGTTAGCCTGTGACATTATGTGATGAGTTGATCCTGCTGTACTGATGCTTTTGTGGTTAAATCAAGCGATTTTTGAGACTGATGTTCTCATACTATAGTGAAAATACCCACTAGGCCTCACAGTCTTAATGCGCCACTTCTGACAAACCATATGTCATTAAAAGTAAGCCAATATCCAGCTTATGATAACATAAAACAAAGATGACAAGCGGTCGTGCTCTGTGTGAATAAGCAAATTGAACTAAACACTTTTAAATTTGACAAATTGTTTTGACGATTCATTAGTTATCAGAAATGTTGCCAAAAAATTGCAATGCACCAGCTGTTTAATTGAGTTATTGTTTAAGCAAAGGTTATACTAAAAGTATTTAAAGTGCTGCATAAACATATTTACACGATTTGTCCTGCCAAACTTTTACTTTGAAGGTTGCAATACCTATTTTCCGGTTGTACGCTGCCACTAACTGGCTACTTGACGCAGTTACGATAGTAAACTTTAGGCGGCCCTGCTGTAGCGTATGTTGAATGGCGCAGGCGTTACGCACTAGTAACGCATCCAAACTCATGACCTCTCAGTTCAAGTGGTAGTTTACGCACAAAGCGTGGAAAAAATACAGCAGCTGATTCATGAAGTCTAACATTCCGATTTAATACGCTGAACAGCAGGAAGCAAACTGCTACAAGTCTTCAGTCGAACCGACCAGCTGTGGCCCGTTGAGTAATGCAGAGGATCATATTTGCAACCAGGCACACTGAATCATGTCCAAACCCGATCAGCGCTGCGTGTGTTAGCAAACCTAAAAGGCTGTTAAGCACAGAGAATAAAAGCAGTTTTGGGGGCTGTCAGGAGTTTATGTGGAATAAAAAACAATAATTCATGTTGGAGCAGGAGAAAAACAACAGCTGTAGGGCAGTGATGCAACAGACCTCCCGAAACTGCAGTGTGAAAGAGGGTTTTTTATTGGTACTAAACAAAACACAGTCCCTGAGGCTGCAGTGCCACACCCTGAACATGCAATGAGTTTTTTTTTTTTTTTTTTTTTTTACAGACACAACAGTACTGCCATGAAAACCCGAGAGATTTAAGAGACACGTTGTGCTCAGTTGAATAAAGAAGCAGCATTGTAACTCCCACCTATTCTTATGATGTGTACAACAATGTAGACATCTTTTCGTAGATCACTGCTTCCCAAATCCTGACAAAACAAGAAAACATTAGATGTGATTATGTAAATAAGATGCACACCATTTTTCATGGTAAAAGAACACAACTAAGGTTAGTTTTACAAAGCTTTAAATTGCTCCCAATCAATCTTCGTAAGCACAAAGTCATGTAGGCCACTTACCACAAAGAGTGTGCACTGTCTTTCTGTCTTCTCTGGCGACTTGGGCAACCCGTTCTTATTCAGCTTGACAAAGAACCTTTCGCTGTACAAGAGGAGAGACAGAGGGAGGGAACACAGTCTGAGATGAATGGGGTCAGGAGTGATGGCTGGGTGTCATCGTAAACAACTGCTTCCAAGCCACTGCTCACAGGAACAGAATAAAGATTAGAAACAGCGTCAAAAATGTCAGGCACTGAGCGTGGGGCACTGGAGAGAACGCTTCAAAGTTTGAGCTTCAAACTGAAGCTGTCTAAAAGAGAATACAGGGCATGAGGAAAAACAGGCAGAGAGGGAGCTGAGACAGATGGATAAAAAGAGTGAAAAACATATACAAAGCTTAAATTACTGAACCAAATCCCCAGCACAGAATGTCTGTAACATATCCGACAAGTACATCCACACATGGCTCCTACACGGCTGGATAAAATATTCAGTGTGTTGTTTTTTGTTTTTTTTCTGGCATGTTTTAGTCCAGATACTGCACTGTCAGCAAAAATAGTGATGTGATAACACAAAAAAAATGTACAACCTCCATCTTATAAATGCCCAGTCTTTTGGTCGTAAGTGTGATTATTATAAACCGGATGCATATAAAGAGGAAATGAGAAAAATAACCTGCTCAGTGGGAGTAAATGTCAAAGAAAGCTCTGCGGGTAATTTAAAAGACAACAGAAAAAAAACAGTAATTATATGAGTCAAACATTTATACTGCAATTTTTTTATTGTACATTACAAAAAACAGTTAAGTTATTAATGATTCACTGAGTTAATGAGCAACTAATGAGTTAATCTGTGTTTGGTCTGACATTCATTAGAGGAACTGTTATGCTAATGCTAATGCATTAAACAAATCTGTAGAAGCTAGAAGGGAAAAGGGGTGCTTTGAGCTAAATGTTAATATTAGATTAAGTAGCATGTTAGCTTTCTATCATTTGCCTTTTAACACTAAAAACAAATTACCTGTGTTTTGGAATAATGTTATTTTTGTATTTTGTGTCATTAACCAACATATTGCACAAATTTAAGATTTGGCCTAATTTTGAGCTAAAAAAATAATATTTCAGCTAATCCTGAGGGAAACATAATTGCACGAAATTATTTGAAGGTTTAGTCAATCGTTAATACTTTCATCTTTATCACAAATGTCAATCTGCTTCTGTCAGTAGGAGAAAAGTCAGGGTAGCATTAAAGTTATAAGGATTCATCCATTAGCCACCACAATTGTTTGTATATAATACATTTGTAATCAAGTGATGGAATTGCTTACAGACACAGAGATCATTTGTTGCCGTTCTTAGAGCTATCATGCTAACATGGCTAAAACTACAGGAAGGTGCACTGACATAATCAGAAAAATATACCGTCCTACTTTCTGTCTACAGTGAATCACCCTTTGCATAGTCTGCACCTACTCATACATATAGTACAAATCATAAGTTTAAAAGTTTCTCAAAACAGGAAGAACTGTTTCGAAATAACAACTCTAACCTTAAATGCCCCACACCCCCATCTCGATGTGCAGGCGGGAAATTAAGAGCATGTCAGGCAAAAAAACAGAAAGGACGAACAAAGATCGCATTTTCATTCTCTTTGTACTTTGTCCTCTCTTTCTCTCTATCTCGTGCACACGCTCAAAGAGAGGCAGCGGAGGCATCCTGCTGGGCCCGTCTCATCCTGGCTGGCGAGCTGAGGGCTAATCCAGTTAGGTGACTTTCACAGTCCACCGATAAGCAGAGAGAAAACCTTGTAATGCACCAGCGCCTGACAATGAGCCAAGTTGCTGGCACGGCTAGTAGGCGCGAGCTACAGTACAGCCCATTCACACGAGAGCAGAATACACCCAAACTGATCCTATATTACTTGACTTCATGCTGCATACAGCTACAATGGATTAGGACATTTTAGAATAGTCTGTGCTATTAAAAGCTCTTCTCACAAGCTTAAAACTTGTCGTGTCGCTGCCATGATGTAAATAAGAGGCAGCCTCTTGCACTGTAATTCAGTTGTGGATGTAGGGCAGTGGGCGCCCATGTTTGAATTAATTAAGCTCCTGATTATTAATTATGCAAATGCAAATGATTTTTCATACATGTATTCCTTCAGTAAAGTTTCTCCTTCTCATTGCTCGGATTGGAATGAACCAGTTGAGAGCCAATTTGATTTAGAAGAGGTTGTTCCTCATTAGCTGCCTTCTGTAACTTTCCAGGCCATTTATCCGGCCATATGGAGACGAATTCCTATGCATTAGACATGAGACTCATGCACGTTTTCCCAAACCCTAATTAGCGCTGTATTGTCGAAACCCCAACTGCCAATTAACAGCCACTCCTGCAAGCAAACACACACACACATACACACAAGTCTCTCGAGCACCCTCCCCTGCCACTGACTCTTCTCCCTCACAGCTGCACAGTGTTGATCACCCAAGCTAAGAGGACCAGTGTCCCCCTGCGGGACCTTATCTCCCTCTATCACTGCTTGCATTAACATAACATGAATGGCCGTTTTCCCTCCCCTCTGGGCCCACAAGGCACTTGCTATTCCCTCTCCTGATATCGATGATTGCATTAGGAGCTGGAGGAGGGAGGAGATGGGATAGTGAGTGTGTATAATACTGGATAAATTAACTGCCACTGTTGCCTCCCACCCAGCCTAGTTGAAAAAAAGCTAAAGGTACCCCAGGAGGCCAAGTGGAAAGACAAGAAAGTGGCCAGAGAAGAAAGTCAGGTGAACAGGTAGAGGACACACAAGGCCAGACCTGCTTAGTACATTCATCCTTTTGTCCAAAAACACACACGGGGGCTTTGCAGTTCACGCGAAATGAACAGAAAAACATGCACACAGAGATAAATGCACTTGTCCAGTCATTCATGGGTGACCTTGTAAGAGTTGAGAGGAGGCTAAGGTTGGCAGGAGATGGGTTTGGAAGTGTGTATTGAGAGAACAGACTGAGGCAGTGCAACGGGTCTTCACATCGTTGTCATAAATGTTTGAACTGGAGCAGAAAGAGCAACGGGATCGTGTGTGAACACGAAACAGTGTGCCACGGTGTGTGTGCGCGTGTGTGTGTGTGGGTGTGTTTGTGTGGCCTTGCTTAAAAGCCAGACCAGGAGTCTGTACTGAGCACAAAGAGTCTGCCATGATGCACAGGGGCTGCTGTTGCTGGCATGGTACTGAGACGACGGGTCGGACCCCCATCTGGTCCCTGACACACACACACACAAACACAGAAACGCACACGCACAGAAACAAGTAGCACAGAGGGAAGCATGAAACTGGCTCTTTGCCAGCGTAAATGTGTGGTGTGTGAGTGTGTCTCTGTTAAAGTGTTCAAGCAGACAGTGTGAGACAAGGCTGGCAGGCTGCCATGGCGAGATCTTCCTCGAAGACAAAACCACTAAGGCACAATGGTTAAGGCCTATGACCACCTTTATCCCCCAAAACTCATTGAAAATAGCTGATTTCAAGATAAACAAGATAAACTGTGTGAAAAAACAGAGCTTTGTATCTGTTTATTAAGTTATTCGCTGTTTTCAGTTTGGATAAAACACTGGATTCAATTATGTATTTTCATGGACTACATTTGTATAAAATAGTGTTGCAACTGACACTGATTTCTTTTTAACAAAATAAGCTTTCATTCTAAATCTAATGTAAGAAAAAAACTCAAGGAGTTCAATTACTCTGACCAGACTAAGCTAATCTAAAACAGAGACAGATACCCAAATAGAAATAAAGAGATGCATTGGTTAGTGAGAGCAAGTGCTTTAAGTGGATGTTAATATGATATCGCGAGACAGTAATTGACCACCTTAAGACAAAGTGTTGGCGAGGAATCTACCTCAATTATTGCTAAACCTTTCACCATACATCAAGAAAATGGATGGATGAGTTAAAAGGGAGACAAGACACCAAGCTAAATATACAGCACTAATTAAAAGTGCTTTTGATCGACTAATTCATTGTTTGTGTGCTCGTGTGTACACAGGCAGATCTTATTTGCTCAGATCTCATCTTTTCTTTCAGAATAACCACAACACGAAATCCAAAAAAGCGCCGCACACTTCCTGTAAAAATAGAGCTTCTTTTCTTGTGTGCTATTATTTATATACTGGTGAAGGAAACCGCATATTCTCCTTCCAAGGTTTAAGGAAACGTAGGTCAACCGAGTTTGCGCAGCAGTTTTGATTTTGTGCCAGCAACATGATAAACTGCGAGCTGGATTGTGGAGTTGACTGTGCGCTGAAACAAAAAATGAGCCCCGTCAATGTCAGCCTTGTTTCTCTGATGTGACCCTGCAGGGCGGAGAGGAGTGTCAAACGCAAGCATGACTTATCAAAAGGAGTTTCAGTGTTGCCTTGCTCATTCTTCAACCCACTCATTTTCCTTGCCTGACGAATCCACTTGTTTGTGACATGAAATGGAATTTCTCTGCTTTGAACTATGAAACCAGAGAGTCTAAACACAGTCTTGTATTTGGACGGCGCCCCATCAGGAATACATGCGTGCAAGCCTGCACACAAGTGATGTGTGCAGACTCCTCGGGTGATAGCCCCTTTTATGTGGACGGCACAGACACTTTTTAACATGAGAAAATAACATGGCTCTGCCCGCTTTTATGTGTCCACATGAACTTTAACGACCTGCTTCATTTAATTAATCTTCATGAATATAATTAGAGCAGTCTTCCTGACATCAGAAGGGGAGCTGTTCACCCTGCAATCACCAGCCCAGCTCACTTACACTAATATAGATGGTGCTTCCAAGGGATGTTAGCAAACATAAGAGCTATACAACATAATCAACATACGCACAGGTTTGATAAAATGCATTCAAAGCAAACAACATGCAAACTGAGGAGCTTTTGCATATTGGTGTAAGGTTAAAAAAGATGCTACAAAAGCTACAAAAATCATAGTTAAACCACTTAAATATCACAATGAAGTACACCTACATCTGAAACATAAAAAAATTAATCAGATATTAAGACTAGTATTCAGAAGCAATCCATTTTAATATGCATACTTCTTAAATTTACAGGGCACTTTTTTCTTTCTCTACCTGAGTGGCCGGTTCTCTCGTCCATCGTAGATGTGGAAAAAGACTTCGAGCTCCTCCCCAAGGTTGGCGCTCATCAGACTCTTCATGTGGACGAACAAGTGATGGGTGCTGGCAGGTGCGGTGGTTTCTTTCTTACGATGCCGATGTTCCATCTGCAGAGAAAAAAAGAGAGAGCAGCATCAGTACAATCGCTCCTGGTTTTCTTTATTTGCAGCTACATCTGTTAAAAATATATATTGGACTGCACTGATGTGGGATTGGAGCGATGGATTTGGAAAGGTTAAAAACATGATAAAACCCATAAGCCCTAAATCCTGAAAGATCCTCAAATGCAGGATCAAAGCTTATTAAACACGGTTAATACCAGGGAAAAAACAACATGTGGAAACATCTCTTTTGATATCATCACATTCCACAGCTGCCATATTTAGCATCAAGTTCTTTTGAGTTTGAGATAAATATTATGCCTCTGAGACACCTGACTGTTGGGTGGAGCTTTACTGCAGATTTGCATTTATATTTGAAGTCAGAAAAATGAGGCCAGAGATATAGATTGTGTTGATATAGATCAAGTTAATAAAGCACATAATATTGCTAAAATTGAAAAGCACCAGAGGTTGAGATATAAGTTTCATTGTCTGAATGCTTCTTTGTTGCAAACTTGGTGTCAAAGAAAAGAAATGAGAAGCACGCAGCATGTTGACTTTCATAGCGTGCACATATGCACATAAACAAACACTTGAGCACTTGAGGATTTATTTATGTGCAACTAGGGCTCTCACAAAAAATAACTATAGTCAAGTCAATCGAAAAAGAAAATTACCACAGGTATAAAACTCCACAACTTGTGCTTCATCTGATCTATTTACCTCAAGAATTTATCTTTAAAGCGGCTAATTATTTTCTTTTTTTCGCAAAGAAATAATGTGGAGTTGATTTGCATCCTTTTCAACTGGTTACAGAACCTTTGAGAAAGAAAAACCAAAGCACTGAAATTCACATTGAATGCAAAAGCAGGAAAACAGTCAGACAATGCAGCATGAAGTCACATCTCAGTGTGTGATATCACAGGCTGTCTTGAGTCAATCTATATCACAAAAGATCAATAAAGTCTCTCACAGAAAATGGTGCAATGAGGTAAATACTCATTGGATCAACTAGCACACACACACACACACACAGAGTGCTGTTTATGAGAGGCTTATCCTATTTGCTGTCAACATACAAATATACAAGGACAAAAACACACACAAATGCACACACACACACACACATGCACACACACATGCACACACATACAGAGCACCAGATGGCCAGTCGAGCCGCTGCCAAATTGTGCTCCACATTTACTTCTGCAGTAGGATGTAAAGAGATGGGGAGGGGTTGAACAGGATGATGACAAAGGAAGTAAAGGAAAGAATTAAGTACATGCAAGGACAAAGTGTTTAAAGTGCAACCACAAAGTATATAAAGTCACACACGAAGGAGAAATTTTACCAGTCTTCATAATGAGTATTTATTAGAGGAGATTATGTGTAAAGAAAAAATCAGGATTCATAATTTTTCTGTCTTTTAAAATGAACTACAGAAAACAAAAACATAATTGTTGTAGGGAAAGGTTCTGCAAATAAAAGCGTGTTGGAACTCTTTGTTGGTTTGTTGAAAGAAATATATAGTATTTGGGGAGATACACCTCATGGCTTTGACTTTTCATGGCTCTCGTGTATGTGCAGTAGACATGCTGCTTGTGCTAGAGGTCGATTAGCTTCACATATCATTAAGACTGTAAACAGGGAAACAACCAGCCTGGCTCAGTCCAAAGGTTACAAAATCCCTCTTCCATAAGTCCTAAATCTTATTTATTAACACATTATGTTCTGTTTGTGTAATCTGTACAAAAAACATTCGTAAAGAAACAAATATAAGCTGTTTTGTACAGATTAACCTCAACCTAACTTAACATAAGCTAAGCTAAGCTAAGCTGCTGTGGGTTCTTGCTACATGTTTACCTTGTAGACAAGTGCCAACCAGAACGAGGTGTTTGTGATTATTGTGGTCACGAAAAGGTAAATTCACAGCAGCCTTTGCTGAAAAATTGTCATGTATTTTCTCACTTTTGTTTGTGATACATTTCTAAAGACAAGGTTGTCAGAAGAAACTTTTTAGTGGAGTTTAGTGAGTTAAATGCACAATTTGGAAGTCATCACTGCTGTTTACAGAGGCAATAACATCTCTGCAAGGAAGAAGAACAGCTGATGTTAAAGATGATTTTTGGGCTCATATTCTTGGTTCAGAGGGATTATTTAATGTGGATTTGTAGAACATTGTGGGTTTTGTTGGGAGGGGGTAGACAATGTAAAAAGTTAAACCTAGAAGAGAAGCAATAAGCAAACATAGATGATGTAAAAAATACAGTTTGATCGTAGTTCTTCCCTGCATTACAAATTCCCTGTTCAGCCCTGGGACTGTAAAGGCATTGATGCTGCAATGTTTTGAACACACCCAGGAGTGTGTTACCAAGCGATGTCGACGGTGCTTTGACAAAAAAAAAAATAAAGGCAACAAAATACTGAGCTAAAGTTTCTCAGAGAAGGTTTAAATCTCTGAATGCCAGAGTGAAATGTGAGGTAAACATTGACTGCCTTGAGGGTAAGAAATTGATCTAAAATGCATGATATGCTTTGGAAAAGAGTTGTTCTGTACCATAAATATAAAGATATAAAAAAAACACTAATTCAGTCTTTTAAGACTCGCTTTAAAATGATTCCACAAATCAGCTCACAACGGCAATATCTGTCACGGTGATGAATTTGTTTTGTTTTGTTATGCTTTGTCGTGACTGCTTCGCCCTATCCCAGATCCCAGAAGAAACACTGCAGAATTATCAAACAACAAGTCAACAATATTTTTCTGCACCAGATCAGTTTTTTTTCTTCCAACAGGGCTGAGCTATTGAGTTTTTTTTTACTGCAGAATGACTGGGTCTGGGTAAGGTCTAATTTATGCAGTGGGATTTTATCAGGAGGTTATTTTCAGTGTGTTGTTTAATCTGCCCGGTCAGAGCGTCGTGTTGTTATACAACAGCTTCAGCATGACTAGACACAAAGGATAGACATGACAGCCCGGCGACCCTGCTGGCAACACAAACTGCTGCGGGGAACAAGAAGAGGATGAGAGAGATGAAGCTAAACAGAGACAGTGTGAGCATGTGTGTCTGCCCAACTGTCCTATTATTGCTCATTCGCTAATCTTTTCCTAAACAGCGTGAAACTGCACCAAGTGGAGTGACTGTTAAACAACAGAGTTTGTGAAGGAGTCAGGGGTCAAACTGAGGCCAGGGAGAAACTTTGAGTCTTTTCTGCATCCCTGCATCGGAGCTGCCTTTCATCACTCACTTCTACATCGTCATTTAAGCCTCTTTTTATCCCTCTTTTAAGCTTGTGGGAGGGAGACCTGTTCGACATGAGCAGAAAGCAAGAGAAGTGTGTGTGTGTGTGTGT
>JAQNCA010000018.1:7824780-7838685 GCA_029783725.1 Acanthurus tractus
CACAGCCTGAGGGAAGAAGCTGCTCTGTAGTCTGGTGGTACGGCAGCGGATACTTCTGTATCTTTTGCCTGACGACAACAGGGTGAACAGGCTGTGGCTGGGCTGAGTGTTGTCTTTTAGGATCTTCTTTGCTCAACACAGGCACCTCATCTCCCCGATGTCACTGATACTTGGTGGATGGGTATCAAAGTTGAGGGAGCCACCAGCTGCTGCATGTGCATGCGCCGCCGTTGCCATGGCAATAATATTCGCTTTATAATTGAAATTATTAGCTAAATGTTTTGGATAAAAGGGATGAAAATTAGCTTAAAGTAAATGAAAACAGCTGAGAAACTGTTGCCAATTTTCTTCGTCAAACAAATCTTAACAATGAAAATTCATTTCTATTAAAAAAAAAAAATTGTTAAGATTTTTCACTGAGTAAAACTAATAACTATTTGAGAATCATTTTAAGATAACTCCTGATAAACATATTTTGAACACAACACATTAGCTAGGTGGTGAGCATTAAAGGGTATGTCAGCTAATCGGATGAAGTTTTAAGGTACAAAAAAAACAGTTTTACAGCAGTTTCCAGTTTAACTGTATACTTCAGAGTCAGTCTGTCAGGAACTTGACATGCCAATTAAAAGATCAATAGCTGAGGCAGTGCATTCACAGACAGGAGCCACATGTCCATAGATGTACTTTCACGTGGTAAGCTCCTGTTTTCAAGGGAACCAGTATCAATTGTTGGCAGACGCATGGCGTGTCTGCTCTGCTGTCAGTAACCAGTCTCTCAGCCTCCTCTTTGCTGGCAGGATTTTGATTTGGTTCCTCAATTTCTAGACCGACATTCTGCTGGCCGAGCCACCGTCTACTTCCTCTGGGCCTTTAACCGCAATATCACATCCCTTTTAATGCCTGACTGGTGCATGACTGGCTGCTCTGCTGGCTTACTCTCTATGTGAGTGTGTGTGTCTACGTCCCAACAGGAAGTGAGACAGTTTGTGTCAAGAGCTCCGGAAGTGAAAGGTGCTTCACTGTTTGTTGACTGCTTCTTAACTGTCTTAAGGTGTGCATGTGAGTGGGGCTTTGCTGTGGTTAGACAGTTTCATATTATCCTGGAAATGAAAAAAAAATCTAAGGACAGACCTAGACAGCAAAGGAGAGAGGAGAAAAAAAAGCAAGTAGAGGAGAAAAACAGACTCCTGGTGGGCAGGAAGGCCGGAAAAGCAGCTCGTCTGTGGTGCAGGAAACAGTAGCAAACATAAAGTTCCACAGCCATTCATCACAGACATGATGCTGCTCGTTTTGTGCGCACGCTGCACTACCATATCCCACAAGGAAACATATGAGACGTGTGATGTTCACCAAGTGAACCCTCTGTGCACACATCGAAGTACTCTGCACGTTTCTGGGCCTGTTTCTTGTTGCATGCATAAAAACTGGATAAGTGCTAGTATGCGCATGTTCATGTGCACTTGGTGCATGTCCTTAATACATAATGAAAGACTTACTAAGAGAAACGTATTGTGACTGCTCCACGTTGTTTCACTTGATCTACATATCTAATGAAAAGAGGAAGTAGTCCTATTGTTTTGTAGGTTTGCATGTGCATGTGTTCACTTGACTACTCAAGCGAAGCAATTGTCTTCCTTACAAACACCATTCTGTTTCACACTGAGTGTGCCTCGAACAGAGTAGTACTAAAGTGTGAACCGTGTGCACTGTACCTTCACATTTCTCCAGGATCTGCACTGTGTCTCCGATTTCTAGTGGGAGGCCATGCTGGACAGTCCCTCGGAAACTGGCCAGCACTACAACAGAAAGAGACACAAAACACCCACATAAGTTTGTTTTTTTTTTTTTTCTTTTTTAACGTTTGAGCTTTGTTATGCAGAGTTTGAAAAAGGTCCTAAGACATGAGCAGAGCAAACACAACACAAAAATGCTTTTGGAGAGAGGAGAGGAGGCACGATCAATAATCTGTGTAGGTGAAATAAAATCAAAGCTTATGAAATATCTCTGTATTTCTGCACAAACTCAGAATAGTAACACACAAAACAAACTTACATAAATACATTATGTGTAATGCAAAATATATGAAGAAGACTGAACGTGGAGATATACAACGCCATCTATTCAGTTCTCACACTCAAGGGTCATAAATCACTTTACGTGAGTGCCGTCTCTGTTTGATTCACCCTGGACTGTTTACTGTAGTGATACGTTCCCTACTGAGAGACTAACCAGCAGACAAACTCCGAGACATGTGCAGGCAGTGAAATAACATCTCCACTATGTTCTACAGACCTGAAAAAGGTCTTTTACCAAAGCCATTTTTATACGATGAAAGCTTTGAGAGCAGGAAAAAGAAAAGCAGAGAAAAGGGTGCATCCTCATCCTTCCTTTGACATGTTTTCCATTTTTTTCCAAATCTAGTCAAAATGGATGGAGTGCAGATGCTAGGATGATTTTACACATCAAGATCGGCATACTTGTCAAGAAGAAATAGGGAGTACTGCACAGCCAGTGACAACAGTGGGAGGAGGCTTTATACAGTCTGAAAAACTAACTTTGGATCGGGCTTGGAGACTAAACAGAAAGCTGTGTTGCCAGGGATTAGCATTATGATAAATGTAACTAAATTAGTTGCATTATGGGAAGAGCACAATCTCTCTCTGCCCCGACAATGCTATAATTCTCAAAATCTTTTTTTTTATACTAAACTCTCTGAGTGCCCCTTGCAAGAGCAGCAAGGAAGCAGGGAGAGGAGTTATTCATGCAACAGATGGAGCTGCATAGAATGTGGCCAAGTTTGAAATACTGAAATAAAATGGAGAAAAAATCTTTAGCAGACAAGTTCAGATTCTTTTTGAAATGGTGATGTACGAAACATATTGTGCAAATATTTTAGTTTGTACAGGCTATGTTGAAAAAATGTGAAAAAATTTGACGAAGTACAGATGCAGAGACATAGGCATGCTGATGGTCCATTTTCAGTAAATGTTACTTTGAGAGTGTAACAGCCATTAGCAGAGTGTCAGTTGACAGCTCTTCAACCAGCTCTTTTAAAAAGAGAGAGCTGTGTCCCGCTGACTCGCTCGCTGCAGCCTGAAATACACACACACATACACAGACACACACAGATAAATTACCCCACACACTTAAACCTGCATGTGTACGCACAGATGTCAACCGCTGCACGCTGACTTTCTAACAAGCTCCGAAATGCAAACTGACAGATCCACACACAGAAACCGCGGAGATGCCGACGCGTCCTTTTACACATGCAGGCAGCGAATTCACACAAGTGGCCTATTCAAAAAAAGCAACCAGTGCAAGCACACCCACACACACATACAGATATGCATTCATACATGGACACACACATGCAGGGGAAAAAGACAGCTTCACTGGGATTTGAAGGGGAAGTAACAAGAGTTCCTGCCATGCAGAACTGAGAAGGATCACGCCACAGCTAAAGTGTTTCCAGAGAATTTCGTTTCAACTATTTACACTTTTCTGACACTTTCTTTCAAAGGCTGAGTGATGCATGTTATTACATAGTTCACATTTTCTTACCTTTTTTTCCCCTTTACTTATTAGCAAAAGTCCTTTCTGAACATTCCTCATTACAGATGGAGCTAATTTACTGTTGCATCATGCAGCTTTTGAATGGGTTTGGGATTAAAGTTTAAATTAAAAAAATCTGTTTAAACCTCTTAAGCATGTGCTCTGTGCTTGTTTTTATTAAGATGAATATAAAGGATGGCTAAAACAAAAAAATGATCAACTTTACCTTTATATTAACCTGAAATAAAAGGGAAATATCAGTAGCAAAACTGAGGTTTAACATCAGAGACGGTAAGTTTTCTTATTTTTGGATATCTTTTTGTCAGAGTAGCCCACAACCCAAGAGGATTCGGTTGAATTACATCCACCCACACGCTCATGTTGACATTGAGATCAAGTCTGCTGATGAAATCAAACAGTAGCGAGACACTCTGCTCTCTATGTCAGTGTGTGTGTGTGTGTGTGTGTTAGTCTGTGTCCTTGTGCATTTTATGCTGTAGCTCCGCCAGCTCCTTGTTATCCCTGGAGCTGCAGAAACACTATCTTTACAAGGGATTTGTCACAAGTGCACATCTGACTTTGTAATTAATTCAAAGGCCGACCGCTTGCGCACACAAACACATACGCACACAAACAAAAACTTGCCTTCTTTTGAAATGCATTCAGAGCCCAACAACCCACACACATGCACATGCACACAGAGAGGCAATCACAGCAAACGTTCTTACACTTACAAAGTGTGCCCGATGCATGAATTATCCAAGTGACTTTCCCAGCTGCAGTCAACTAAATTATTCAGTTTCAAGTCGCCTTATTTATTTATTTATTTATTTTCTGTGAAATGAAAGCTTCCCGCCTGTCGATCCACAAGCCAGCTGCTGTCTGTCCGTCTGTCTCTAAGTGCCTGTCATCCCTCTGCCTCTGACTCTCTGTCTGTCAACTGTCTGAGCTGGCAAACCGCCGAATGATGCATCGAGGAGACAGGAAAGGTGCTTGCACTTGAGGCAATTGATCTGTTGTGTTTTTCTTTCCCTGTGTTATGACTGTGTCCTATAATGCCAGAGAGAGAGAGAGAGCAGTGAGTACAAATGAGGGGGAAAGATGCCATTCATGGCTGTTTGTCCACACAGCTGCCGCAGAGTACAAAAACAGGCATAGCAGGGGGAAAATCCGATAAACGGCCCAATGCTCACACACGCCAGACACACACAAACATAGCACATCTAAGTGGATGCCACTGGTGCATGAATATCCTACTGCATATGCTGAGCAAAAGCTGGCCTGCTGATGTTCGGATATGACATGAACACACACACCCATCGTCTGTCTATTGAACCTGTCAGACACAGTTTACACATGGCCTGCAATGACCAACATTTCAGCCACCAAAAGGCAAACTCTGATCGTGTCTGACGCACCGAAACACACGCAGTCTGATTATGTGTGACACCAGGCCCACTGGGTCACGGCCAGGACGCTGCTATTCTTGACCAACCCATCATCCCCGAACCAGACATTACACAAAGCTGACAGTCAGGAAGAGCCATGTGCACATGGGTAAACAACAAGAAACACAACAAAGAGACACAGAGGGGAAAAAAACTGTGTGTACTGTCAGTCTTCTCAAAAGAAAACCAGAGAGACGAGGAAATTCCGACTGACAAATGCATTAACAGAGGAACAGAGAGCAAATATAAGAGCTAAAATTAAATTCAAAGGGTCTCTGGTGGAGAACTGGTGGTGTAATACTGATGCAGTGTGTCACTGTGTCTCCACTGATCTGACGTGGCAGCACTCATCTCCATCAAAGAACTTGAAACGTCCCTGTGGAATTCTTAACATATGTGAAGGTCATGAAGAGAGAGATACTGAGAAATTGTAACAGAACCTGGACTGAGGTACAAAGGTCAAAGTTTAATAAGATCAGGGAGAGTCAGGGAGCATTATATCAGCTGATAAAAAGGGAAGTTAATGTCACTCTGTACGAAGTATTCCCTCATTTTTAAATAACCGACAGTCTTTTAAAAAAGTTTTGAAAAAAGCCAGTAATTTCTTTTGGCCTCCATCTAGGTACAGATGGTGAACATGGTAAGGATTACAGCAGCAAAATATCAGGATGTAAGCATCTGCATTGTGAGAATGTTAGCAAGCTGACATTAGCATTTAGCTTAAAGCACCATAATTCCTCAGTACATGCTGCAAGCTTGTTGACTGTAGCAGCTATAGCTTTAGCTTTGTTCTCTGAAGGACACAGATATTCATATGTACTTGTTCCTTAACACTGTAAACTGAATATGTTTGACTTTCAGTTTGCTGATCAGAGGAACATTGGAAAATGTCACCTTGGGCTTTGTCAAAGTAAAGAGACTTTTTTGGGGGGATTTTATCAACCGAAATTATTATTTGCAAATTAATTATTAAAATAGGATTGATAACTCCATCAATAATGAAAACAACCATTATTCTCAGCCCTTCCTCACATATCTGACCAAACAAAGTTACACAGAAACTGAATAATCCATTCATTAACAGACAGCGACTGTGTCCACATGGGATCCTTCAGTCAGAGGTTGTGTTTCGATTACTTTATTGCACTTTCACTTTGCCTTAATCCATCAGGATTTATCTGTATCTGGTTTTTTTTTGTTTTTTGTTTGCAAGTGCGTTTTGCTTACTAAGTCAAGAGACCTAGATAGCATACTGGCATGGATTAGGCTTGCATGTGTTTTAGGCTGCCACTTGAAGTCAGGGCCTGTAAAACCACATTAGGTTGGGTTTGCACATCACTTTGTATGAGCCCCTTGGAGGAATAAACACCGCCACAGGCCCATAGTAAGCAGAAAACCAGCGTCTCGTCTTCAAAAAAAAACATCAGCGACTGAACGAGGCAGGTATCCTTTCACTGATCAAAGCTCAATACTACACTGCTGCTACACCGATTTCAGCATTAAATTTTAAAAAAAGAAACACTGAAGAGGCATGAAAAAGCCACTGATTTTTGTCTCACAGCTCACAGCTTTCACAAGCTTTCTTGCTTTTATGTGCTCGTTAATGTGCTTTTTAAGCTTACCAGCCTGACATTTTCTTCTCTCAACTGATCTGACAAGGATTCACAAACCTAATCCACTCTCAGATATTAATTAAATAGCTTTAATTTCATTAATATGCCAATTCAACAACACAGCAACTGGTTGTGCTCCAGTGGCCTCCACTACTGCCAAATGTAAGGATCATGAATATTTTATTTGTGTGTGGGAATAAAAGCATTAGTATTATTTAAAAAAACTCAAGCAAACACACATTTTTAAGCATGCATGAAGATAAAAAAAAACAGGTTAATAGGATCATGCTGAAGAAGAGTAATCTGATGTCCTAATGGGGAAGCGATGCTTGTTTTCATCCTGTTTCTCGCACACACATTTACAAGGTCGAACACTTAAAAAAGTGCCAAAAGTAAACACAGAACCGAAAGTTATCTATGCCAATAAACCTCTTCACTTCCTCCAGTGCAAATTCTGGGTTCTGCATGTCTGCCGTCCAATAGCAACACTGTCAGTGCTGCATTTGCCAAACCAAAAGTGCCTCTTATTCCAGCATACATTCCTGCTCAGACCAAAACTAGCTTAGCTATGCTTTGTCTTAGCCAGCTTCATGCACACTGTGTTCCTAATCAAAGGTTTTCGACATTTATCTTTCTATGTGGTGGAGTAAAAAGGGCTAAAATGCCTCAACGTCATGTCAAAACACTGCAAATGTCCCACTGCCTCATGGATTTTAGGCATTAAGTGTGTGAATGTGGTTAACAACACACGAGAACATAGCTGTGGATCATATGCAGTCAAAAAAAAAAAAAAAAAAAAGAAACCACAAAGGCTTGTTTTTATGCATATATGAAACACACTCGCAGGCACAAATACACAAACTCACATTGGTGTGACAAAGCAGGCGCAGTATCTGACAGCTTTAGTGTGAGCCAGAGGCAGATTAAGTCAGTGTGTGTGCACTCGTGTGCATCTGCAGAAAGGTGATTTCTCTGGTTGAGCCCGGAATGCTGCGGCATCATGCATTTTTAAGCAGGGAAACCAACAGGGGTCGACGGCAGGAGAGGAGAGCAGGCAGACGTCTGTAAAGTAGCGGCTGAGGAGGCCTTGAACGGGACTCAAGTTGGCAGTTGGTGCACAGAGGAACAGACAAAACCACACACATGTGCAGACGTGGAGGTCTGATAGGCAGCACAGACAAAAGCCGGGCGTGCAGAATCACCCAGGAGGAACGGCTTTCATTTCGCCTTCCCCATTGACGGACCGCCAGGTTCCTTTCCCGGCCTTTGTGCGGGTGGAGATAGCAACCTCACTGCCATTGCAAAACCGTTCACTAGCAACAATAACCCTTCGCTCAAATCCCGCTGCTGGAGCAGAAGCTTTCAAGGCAGAGTTGGATGAGGAATGCTATTACTTTTTTTTTTTTTTGTTCTGGCTACATAAAAAAAAAAAAGTTGAGGGTTCAATATCATTTCTGCTTTGCCTCAGTGTCAGAGACCCAATTTGAAATCTTATACCTGCAGTATGTGATGCATGAAAGGACCCAAAAATAAATGCAAGCTAGGCAGGTGAAACACACACAGCCAATTATTAAAAAGCGAAGGCGTCTATAAACTTCCAGAAACTCCTGCTGCTTTTCCCCTCCGCATCTCCTCTAACAGGATTAGCGCTGAGGAACGTGCTGCAGAAACATCCAGACACAGACACACGCTGACTTTGTCAATTTACACTTTCTGAATAAAGTGCAGAGGGCAGTTGAGGTGCAAAAAAAGGGAAAAAGCACAATATTTTTTCATTAGCTCTTTTACCCGGTGAGGTAACATCGGCTTTTGTGGGAGTCATAAGGGCAGGAAAACAGAGAGCAATAAAAGAAACATCCAGTCTGTCCTACTGGCCTTGAGCAGAAAAACCCATACATGACTCAGATTAAATAGAAATATAGGTCAGTGCGCTAAAACCTCACCTCATTCCCAGGCATTAATCTAACTCTGTCTGTGTGTGTGTGTATAGTCTCAAAGCTAGCAAAGTGCATGCATTAGATAGCCGAGTGATGCCAAAGTTGAGATGAGATGATTATTATAATCTTCTTGGGAGGTTTTATCTCACCTGCATAAACTGTCATTTTCTCCTCCTTCTGCAGTATTTATCAATGGGATGTGACATCACCATTCTCGGTTTTGTCATTGTGATGTCTTCATAATGAAGAGGGGAATATTTTGCAATGGTTTGTGCACTTAAACAGCAAAGGATTTCACCCTACACTATTGTCTAATCTCCCTTTCCTTTGGTTTATCTTTTTTGTAACTTTGTCTTCTTAAGCTAATTTGGCTAACGTGTAAGCAAAGAGTTTCTTATTTACACATCCGGCAGATATGGAGCACCATCAGTATTTATCTGTCTGTGTCGTGCGTCTGTCCACAATGTAAATGTCAGACCAATGTTTACTCTCCTTTTAACTCTAGGGTATTTCTCATCAACTCTTTGGTCAGATATCTGTCTATTTAGCTGCTAAATAGAAACAAATTGGTATTGTTGCACTGCCCACTGTGTTGCACCTGCTAGCTGCAAGGGTAGACTGTCTGCTGTTTGGTTCTGACCGAAGAACATGAAGTGCAGTTATCAGAGGTTTTTAGGTTAAAACAGCTGCTTGGAAACAAGGCTTATGGGAGCAGTGAAAGGGGACAATAACATTCAAACCGAAACTAGCTAAAAGAGCTAAAAGACGCTGACAGGCTAAGCAAAATTTGGAGCACTGCAGATCTGGTTTGTTAGTACAAGTTTAACAATTTACATAATGCTTTTTATTGCCATTTAAATCATTTTTAGTACAGAATTGGGCAGTGCATATTTAAGAACAATTTGTCTCTACATTTGCTACAGGTAAGATAACAAGCTAAAAGTTGAGCAGCAACATCTAAACCCCAATGTTTAGGGGCAAAACTCAAATTGGCCCCCCGAAATGTTTTCTCATTGTGCAAGAGAAGCTGAGAGTGAAATCATATGAACATTAGCTCAAAGTTTAACCAGGACATCGATCTGCAAACTGTAATGGTTGTTTGCATTAGCTGTTTTGGGTTGTCATTCTAAAGTTCACCTTTGTTTTATCTCTCAAACAGGTTTGACAAAGTCGGGACATAAATCTTGTCCGGTCATCTCACTGCTTGTTCTTCATGCCTGGTTGTTCTTCTTTATGGCTGAACTGCAACAGTGCTGCGCTGATAAACCTCATGAATTCATAACGCGAAGCTTTTTATGTGTTTCAGAATAAGCAGGGCATGGCTTCTTCTGTGGCATTGACATTAAAAAGGCGGTCACCTTGTGTGATAATCTGCAGAAAGAGCCTTCTCTGCTGCCTGTTGTGTGTTTGTGCCTGTCTCATTTCCTTCCTGCGGGGCTACCAACTCTCACGCATTGATCGTGAGACGAACACAATTGGATACATTCATACATACAATTACCTCTTTACATAGGCATACTAATCCAATAAGCCGCTATCTAAAATTGTGAGAAAATGTCAGAGCAACAAAGAGCATCCCTCAAGAAGCAAATTCCAGGGTGGAAACATTAAATCAACTTGCACGCTCCAAAAACTGCATTCCCTGAAATGGCCACATGAGGCTGGCTCAAAAGCAAGTAAAAGTCCCTCATGCTAAAATTCCTCACTTTGTCTACAGCCTGATACAAAAAGCACATCTGGTTTCTATGGTTAATTTTCTGGTTAAGACAAGTGCACATGGGGTGAATTTTTATATGATTCACTTATATTAAGTGTCTTGGGGCTTGAAGTTGGTGTGGCCACTTAGAATGACAGCAGCCAGTTGCTGTCTGCTAAATGTCATGCAGTCACTGGTTGCAAAGTCTATAGTGCGGATCTCAACTATCTCATCCAAATATAATCACTTCTGACTGACTGACTGACTGACAATAGAGCTTCCTTCATTAAGTAAAAACAGTAAAATGTACTGAAGACAAAATAAATCACCAATTCAGTTATAATCCTTATCATAAGATTTGTGATTTTTTTTTTGTTTTCCTTTTCAGACATCTTAGCATAAGCATGGAAAGTATTGTTCTATCTGGTAAATGCACCATATGATGTGACCTGCTACTTCAGTACATCGTTGAGAAGAAATATTACTTGGATTACTATAGACACTTGAATACTTGATAAACATTTAATATCCAGAAATACACGTTATTAGACACCACCACTGACCGGTGTGCCAGTTTGGCTATATTTCACTACAACAGCTGCATGCTATCAAGCTATATGCTAAGTTCTGACCAAATCTTGTTTGAAAAAGTTGCCAAATTTTCAGCCAAATGGCCAAAACTACAAACATAGACCAAAGTTGCAATAAGGGGAAATTACCATTTAAATTTAGTCACGGTTACTTGAGTTTCATAACAAACCACATGTCAACATGAAGACACTCACACAAAAGCATCTTTTCCCTTCCCTCCCTCCCTCTCTCTCTTTCCCACTGTAAACACTCCAGATGCAAATGCATGGAGCTGCAGCATTCGAGAGTGTTGATTTTCAGCAGCAGCTGAAGTCAGACTGACATCAGTGCCTACACATCCTCCCACTCTGCAGAAAGAGAGATGGAAAGTGGAGGAAGATGGGCAAAAATATAGAGGGAGAGGAGGGAAATGAAGGGTTTTGGTATAGCTGGTGATAAGGCAGCGCAAGATTCATGGAGACAAAGCGAGACGGTACAGGGTGATGAAGGGAGAATCAGAGGAACTGAGATTGATAAGTGCAGTGCAAGCTGAATCTCCTACCGACAGACGGAATGGAAAAAAAGAAGAAAGATAAACAGACAAACATCTGCTTCTCTTCTTTCAGGTATAACGGCTGAAAGAGGGAGTGTCAAACAAAACCTCCTGCATCAATCTGTTTCTCTCTCACTTTGACTCACTGCAACCTCGCCTCTTCCTTTCTTTTTTATCTACCATCCATCAAAGCACTTGCTTACGGAAGAAAAAAGGAGGTGTAACTGACCTCTATCTGCACTTCAAGCTCTTCTGAATCAAATTATTACAAATTAAACACTTGTGCTGCAGCGGTGCATGCACACATAAACACGCTTGCATACCCCTAAAGCCAACAGGAAATCAACTAGAGTACACGTGTGAGTATGGAGCCTAAATGTAACACGTGCAGAAACTACCTATGAGTGTGACCTTTATGATTGCATGCATACACTCTCAGTCTACATGGATTTGTGATGTCTTTGGCAGGCTGTATGTTAAGCTGTCAGCAGCACAGTTCAATAGCATCTGATATTACAGCTCAATGACATGATATCAGCAATGGGGGAAAAAAACAACACACACACACATATATACACTAGGTTTAAATGCTTCAGGCGTTAGCACTCTGGTCCACATTGTGGATGATACAACTATGATGAAAACGTGATGAAACGAAGCCCACCAAAGCAGCATCTGTGAGCAAAAAAATCAAACATCGCAGGTGTGGCATTTGTAAAAAAAAGACAAGAAAGGAGATCTGCTGCCCTAAGGTGAAGCTCAATCAATTGGATTTTATAGGCAGAGCAGGTAAAACCACCACAATGGCTTAGTTTACATTTTTATTCGTGTTGTGCGTCTGTCAAGAGACTTGAAATGGCAGAAACAGCGAAGTGTAGCCTACAGCCAAAGCCTCAAGCCTGTGTTTTACAGACACAAGTGGGATTTGTGCTGACTAGGGAGTAAGAGGAGATACTCTAGGTAAAGACAGACAGGAAGAGAGACAGAGAGAGAGAAGGTGAAAGACATGTAGACAGCGGAACAGAAAGACTGACAAACAATACAGTGGAGAAAGACAATGGAAAAGACATGAGACAGGGTGAAAGGAACAAAGGAAGGAGTAAATAGAAGAGAGAGATAAGTAGCTGTCAGCTTGCATGTGTCTCACTTCAGTTTGTTTGCCCCTGGACTGTATGTAAGCTTGAGGGAAAGAGAGATGCTCCTGTCAGCTCTCAAACATGTACACGCCGACGGCAGGGCCATCAGAGAGAGGTGTGGATGAGAGCAGGGAGCTGAACACCGGCGCGACAGTCAAATCAATCATGGAGAGGAAAGATAAAAAAGAGAGGGATGAAAGAACCCAATATAACACAGAAAAAGAAAAAAGGTCAAAATTGAGGATTTACATTTAAAAAAAGAAATTGTTTTTTTAAAATAGGGATTTACATGATTAGTGGACTAATATGTCAAGTTGTCTGCACATTGTAATCACACGTTGTCAGACGAATGCATGTGTGTGTGGCATTTAAATCCCAGGGGCTTTGCAGAGGGCTGTGTGGGGAAGATCAGGTGCAACAGAGGGTGAGGCCCCAGCGGACAACTACAGAGAGCGGGGAAGCTCTGGAGGAGAGAGCTGGGGGCAGACAGGAGCTTCTGGAGGAGTTAAAAATCAGAGTCACCCTGGATCCTCTTCTGATTTGTGATGGTGCAGTTTTCTCAAAGGAGAAGAGCTTAGAGTTTTATTTTTTTTGTTTTGAACTTTGGGATTTCATCTTTAAATCACTCTGTCTGCAACAGAGAGCCACAGAGGTGCTGACCTGAAAGTTACCGGAGTTAGTCAGTATGTGTCGTCGGCTTTTTGGAGGTAAAAAAATACTTCATCTACTTTATGACACATGAAGAGGAGATGGGGGATAAGAAAAGACTGAAGGGAAATAACAGAAAGAACCACAGTCTGGTGAGTGCGGAGTTCAGTCAAAGGCTGCACTCAAAACAAACAAAAGTACCCTTTGTGTCTGCCATCACTCGCTAGCTTAAGGCTAGCGTACTGTATTCCGCTGACTGGGGTGTATAAACACAAACAATCCCACAGTCAAACTCCTGTGAGTAACTCATTCAAAATTCATTCAGAGTGGAGCATATTCTTTATCTTTTTTGTACATTTCTTTAATCTGACTTGGTTCAGGTGCACAGGAGAACTGTGAATTTCATGATTTTATCAATAAATGAATTGGACCTTGATCCTTGAAGTCCGATTTTCTTAAGCCTGAGGATGATGCATAAGCTGTACAGCTCGGTGTGCTTGTGCATTCAGCGTGTGTTACTGTGTTAATGTGCTGGTATCATACTATTCAATTCTGTTGTATCACACCGGACAGCTGGTACTTATCACCTCATTAAAAAAATATTTTCCCAGCCCACACCATGCACACATGCATGAGACTGCACAGGATGCACACCCACGTGCATGTTGCTAGCGTGGTGAGCATGGTTCACGCGGCAACTCGGAGTATCCGCTGAGCCATGAACAACCATATGGAGGCTTTTCTTC
>JAQNCA010000018.1:7838785-7849633 GCA_029783725.1 Acanthurus tractus
TAGCGTGGTGAGCATGGTTCACGCGGCAACTCGGAGTATCCGCTGAGCCATGAACAACCATATGGAGGCTTTTCTTCTTAGTTAAACTGGATGTTGCACGACAGTAGCCTGGGAACAACTTACGCACAGATGCAGGCTGTTTTGAACACTGATTTGTTGTTAAGGCAACATGTCACCACAACATCACCACTGCACTCTCGATTGTAGGGTGCACGCCGCGACACAAATGCCCACAGATGACGAATGAACTTCCAGCAACTCGACAGCGCACAAAAACACCTCCTCTGAGCTAAAATTAAAACTACTGTTCAGCATTCCTCACTGCAGAATGAGATCTTAGCCGCCTCTCCTGTCACAAAATGGGAGTAGATAAACATACAGATCTGCTTAAAGGGTGATTCTATCATGCATGCCTGATAATAAAAGGGCAGTAATGCTCTCGAGCTCTCTTAGGTATCCGGCTGGTGCCAAGGGCAGTGAGGAAATGAAAAGATAGATTTCACAGCTCCATTTCTGCGAAAAACCACAGCTCGCCTCTTGCTATAAACACACACATACCTTGGTATCAATGTGGCATTTTGATGGGCCTACAATATGTATTTGTGTGTGTATGCCAGCCATAAGAAGAGGCTTCAGCCTCCTATGACTAGCAACCCCTAAGCTTGGGGGCTATAAAAACAGACAAAGGCTAGTGACGGGGGAAGAAAATGGATAGTCTGAGATAGGGGTTGATGAACAAATGTAAATAAAGGAATGAGAAAATGAGGAGAGATGCAAAAGGGGTCAAAAGCAATGTAAGGAAAAGAAAAATGCGAAAAAGAGGGAAAAAAGTTGGGTAATGATGTAAAAAGAGGACAGCCAGGGCGAGGAGAGAGGTTAATACTGGCTTCACCTTTGGCAGCCATTTTCATCTAACCCCCTCTGCCTATCATTAGTCGTCCATTATTGATGAGACTGACCGTACATCTCCCCTCTTTGAGGTACAATATCAGCAAGTCATGCAGTAATGACCCCATGCTGCTGCAGCTAAATGCTAAGACTCCCAGAAGATGCAGCAACTAGAGTGCAAAAAAAAAAAGAGACAGAGACAAAGAAAGTGGGGAGGAGGGAAAAATGACAATGTTGATGATAGGCCTGAAACAAATTACAGTGTTGAAGATAATTCAAGCAATTACATTACTTGTTTGCATGTCGACTCAAAGTTGGCAATTCTGCTGCCAACCACCAAGCTTTATTTAGCCTAGTTTGTTGCAAACAAGATAAAACACACACACAAAAAAAAGAAGGGGAATGGGAGACGCATCAGAAACAAATGAGAGAGAAAATCCCGTCGGACGTGTATCCCAGATGCTGCGTAGTCATTAATCTATGCGTTCACTTCACATCCTGGCCTAGTAGCCTTTATTCGGCTCTCCTCCCGAGGAGATAAAACAGAGAGCTCAGTGACAAGTAGAGACAGAGAGACTGTAAGAGAGGAGAGCGCACTGAAGCATCAGTGAGTGATTTGAGTCACCAGGGAGCGGGGAGTGTATGAAAAGCATAAGGGTAAATGAAAAGTGCGCTCAAATTCACTGCGTGGGGTCGACATGCGGGGAAAGAGGCGCCAGCTGAAACATGCATGGTCACACGAACAGGACATGTGCATGTGCGAACATGGTGTCCTTGCTAAAAAGCACACGCTCACACATGCACGCACGCGCACTCCCACATGCACGCAGACACACGCACACGTTACTGACAGACGGTGATAGCCTCCGAGCACAGCCAGGGCAACTAAAGACGACTTCACAGGAAGTGGCAGCGTGAAGTAACTCTGTGACACACGCACACACACGCACACACACACATACACACTTGTGCACACACTGTGGCCCCACTCAAGGACACACAGATGGCAGGTGCTACACAAATACAAGCCACTGGAGCATATCTTATTATCAGCTAAGCCAGCCAGTCAGCTAGCAAGTCTGCGCCTCACAATGGGTAACAATTTGCAGCTTTGAATATGTCCTTTTTCCCTAAAATGGGAAAAGAGCAGCTAAGCTAACAACTTCAAGTGAAAGCCGTGAAGCAGGACTGAGACGAGAGTGACACAAGACTGGAAGGGTGTGCAATGGATGAACAGAAAGAGGGATGATTTGTTCACTGATAAAGAGATAAATTGTGTAAGTTTGTGGGAGTGTGCATGAACCTCAATCCCCTTGAAAATCCAGATTTTTAAATAGATCTTGTAACAATGGGAAAAATCTTTGAAAACCAAACTAAATCCAGTGTTATCAGTCTGGAGCAATGCTACAATAAATGTGAAAAAGTGCCAATGAAAGATAAAAATTGTGCCTCTTCACCTAAACTTTTTAAACAGTGTTTTCTGATCAATGTATTGCTAAAGAGAGGAGAAAGAGTGAAGAAATGGAAGAGCAGCTGAGGCAGAAATGATAGAAACTAATACAAAACACATTCAGCTACACATTTGTCACAAGAACTCATTCCAGGCTTATTACAGCGTTATTTTGTTTTTCGCATATATCTATTTAAAAATTAAAGGATTAAAAATATAAACCTAGAAGCCTTAATTGCACAGCAATTTGCCACATAGAAACAGAGAGAGAGAGAGAAAGAACTGAAGCCAAAAAGAAATTATTATGGATGCAATTAACTTCTGGCTGAATACTGGTGGAAAGTGACCAATTGAAGTCACCACAGCAAGTGACTTGAACATGTACCAAACCATGTAACACATATTACAGTGCAGAACACAGCAAACTTGAAAAAAGATATCTGAGTACTACATCTCTATGGTTCTTGCATAAAAGTGATCCTCCATGTGTAATACAGAGGGAAATATAATGATAACATGTCTGTCAATGCAGTCTGCATAATAATAGGTCCAGAAATAACATCCCCTCTGATTCAAGTCCTTAATTGCTCTAAGTAAAGTAGTGTTACTGTGTCTGTCCACAGTTTAAAGTCTGATTTGGAATGCAAACTGCAAATCTGTTACCAGTGCATGTAAGGTCCTCTACATAAAGAGGCATTCAACAGTTGTATTTACAAGTACAGGATGTACCACCATGTACCAGGCAATTCTAAAGAGTGGCAAAAGTTCTGCCACAAGCCCTTCCAAGCTCAGCAGCGTTGAAAGAGCCGAGGAGGCTGTTGAACTATGACAGAGTTGAACTAACGATGACATGACAGCGATAGCGGTGAGGGGCAACTGTACCGAGAAATGTGACAAGCACCGAATCTGTCATCCGGCCCAAACCTCGGAATAAAAATAAAATGTTTTCATGTGATATGCATTCCGCTTTCCACGAGATATGGAGAAAGAATGAGTGGGAGTGTGTGTGTGTGTGTATGTGTGTGTGTGAGAGTGTGTGTCCATGTCTATACTGGCACTGATTCTCATTCTTTCCTATGAAGAGAGGCTCACACACTGAAAACTGAAAAATGAGGGTTGGATTCTGTGGCTTGTTGGCATGCCGGTCTTTCTGACATCTGTTATAACACGGGCTAATCAATAATTTATGACATGCACACACTGAAATATGGGTAAGCAACGGAGCAGATCAGTAAATAAAGTTTTGACAAAAGCATTTTAGAACATGCTGATTTATCAGATGCTACAAAATGAGGTGTCAGTCTCTCATGTACAAGACAAAAATCTGTTTTATTACAATGGCTAATGGGTTTCTGTAGGAAATGGGTTTCCTTCCTTCGGCATGCTTCTGTTACAGCTCTTGAAAAAACTCTGTGAAGTGACTAAGTCCTCAAATTTGCTTTCATGTTCATCCGGAGATGACGTACACAAGGTCGCAACTTCTTTCAAAACAGCCATCTTTAGAATGAAGCTCTCTGTTCTGCTCTGCACTGTGCCGCTCTGTGTGTTTGAATGTATGGCCTCTGTGAGTGTGTGTGTGTGCACGTGGTTAAACATTCCTGTGGCGCTAAAGGGTTCAGCTGTCGTCGCAGCTATTTTCCTGTGCGCTGCATGCCACTGGAGGATCAAGGGGGGATTACTCCCGGGGGCCGGAGAACTTTGGGGCATCAGGGACCTGGAGAGAACCGCCGCGGTTTGGAACGCTTTCTTACAGGAATCAGAACTCGGGCAAAAAAAAAAAAAAAAAAAAAAGGATTGCGGATCGGAGCCGTGTTTGTCAAGGCAAACCACGTAGGAAATGACACAGCCAAGAGCTACACCGAGAGAGAGGCACAGAGAAAAGAGTGAGAGTAGCAACTCAAGCCATTTTGGGGCATAAAAATAATTTACTGATATTCAACTGTCACACAATAATATCCCCATTTGCCTGCATTGAATTTTGCTTTAGCTTGAGGACCTGTTTCACACTTGCCCATTACAAGGATGACTTCATTTTGAACAAAGAGGACGCTCTCCAGTTGTTTTATAACAGCTCTCCTCTCTGTCGGAGACCCCCTATGAATGAGATTCCCAATCCCCCTCCCTTGCCTACATATCCTCCAGAATAAATTGGGAGAAAGGGAGCCGTGGTCAGGCTGATCAGATGCAGCAGCAAAATAGAAGCAGGCTGAGAGACAGACAGAAAAAGCATGTGTCAAACTGATGGCTGCGCTCGGCTAATTTGCTCGTGCTCGTTGTCCACACAGACAAAATCAATAGAGTGGAGTAAGAAGTTGGAGGGGGGAAAAAAAAAAAACCGCCCCAGTTTCCTGATTTAGGTCAGTGGCGGTTGTGTGTACCCTAATGCTGCGTGTTATTAAATAAAACTAGTTAAAAAGTCTGGAGGAGCTCTGAACTTAAGGAGGGGAAAAGAAGGATGAGAGAAGGAGGAGGGACGAGACTGGAGTGATTAATTTCATCTTTGTTTTTCTCCTCCCACTGTTGCAAGTGAAAACCGTTGTACAAAGTAGAAAGGTAGCCTCATTTGTGTGCCCGTTCAAAGCCCGGCGCTCCCTGAGGGGGAAGAAAGTATAAAGATTCTAATGAGCTACAGAGAGAGTTCCTGAAACACAAACAGGCGGATAGAGACACGCTGGGACGGCGCTCCACCAGCCTTGGCAGCTCAACTCTGAGGAGAAACTCCATGTGGACCGTCGATTGACAGCCCATCAAACCATCACGTCTGATTTTCTCCGCCTTGCTGTATCTCCTCCTCCTCCTCCTCCATCTCACCCATATCCACCTCTGCTTTTCTTTTCATTCCTTTCTCCCTTCGAATTCTCATAATTCTCTTCTGCGTGCTGCTTGGTAGAGCCTGGCTTATCCTGCTCGAGACAGTGTGTGCATACACAGTAAGTGATGCACCAGTGCATCAGGAAAGTATCTCAATCACCCGATATCAGCGATAAAGGTAGGATCTATGTACTGATAGTTGGAACACCAGCTGGTTTTAAAAAGGCAGAGACACTGTGAGTTTAAAGGAATCCTAAACTCAAAGGAACTTATAATGGACACTTTTTGACATTTTATAAACCAGACAAAGTATTAAGAAGTCAACATTTCAGTCTAAAGAATAATTAATGACAAAAGTTAATCATTAGGCGCAGCTGTGAAAATAAAAAAATAAAAACTGTAACTTAATAAAAAATGTTAAGCATGAAGCATAATCCTAAACTTAAATGCGAAAAAAAGCAAGTATTTTTGAGGCCATTTTTGTTTAAATTGGCAATTTGATAACTGAAGAAATCCTCGTGTTTGAAGTAACAAAATACAGGTTTTTAAATTGTGAAATGAAATACACATCATTATTTGGTGTTGTAATACTGAAAAATTGCATATTACACATCTCCTCTGAGAATTTGAGCAGTCACTGGCAACTAGTCTGTATTCTTATAGCTGGTGATGATGGTGAGGTTACTGGTGCATTAGGACAGTGCAAAGAGGATTATGGCTGCCGTCCAGATGAGGGTGCGGACTGAGCTTACGGGTGACGCATCACCACTGATGATGCCTGGAAACATTCCCCCACAAATCAATGGCCTGGTTCGAAGCGTCCATTCAATCGCTGCCATTACCACACTAACCTTTGAACTCAACACAAGCTGGAGGAAATGAAGCAGCAGAACATCACATTCTGTGCATCCCTGTCCCTGTATATATTGTATCGTAAAAAAAAAAACTGAATGAATGATAAATATGGGTCATCCAGGTTACTGGTAACTGATCAAAAGCCGACTCAAAGGGAAACAGCTGCACTTTTTTTTATCAAAACCACAAGAGAAGAACTTCTTCCTTTTCTGCTTCAGGACACAGAAGTGGCATCAGCAGCCATGCTAAAACATATGTCATAAACGTGTGCAGTGCAGCATGCTCCATTTGTGCGTCAGTATTTTTAGCATCCCCATACTCATTATGTCAGCACAGCGCAGCAGAAGGCCTGGTCGGAGTGAACCGAGAGAGTGAAACAGGAAGGAAGACGCTGCAAGGTTCTGCTTCGACTCGGGCATCTGCTCCGGCACTGCGAGCCGCTCATACGTATCCATGAAGAATACGTTCTGCTTTCACTACTACAATTAAGTTTCTTTTCGGGGGCGATGAAAAACAAATTTGCTGGTTTCACTGCTGTGGCTGCACACCGACGGCTCTTGAAGTGTTGGGTTACAAAAACAAGTCAAAGTCAAGAGAATGGGATTCATAAAAAAAAAAGAGACATAAATCACCGGTGTTACACAATCCATTTCACTGCTCTTTCAAGTTAAGCTATTCTAACAACATGAAAGCACCTTTCTTCAAAAAGCTTGAAGTGCTCAAAGACTGAAAGAAGATACCGGGCTTTGTAATGACCATCAAGGTCAAAACGGAACCCGTGACAGGTCATTACGCTTAAGATAGATAGCTGTGGGATTCATGTTTCACAAAGAAATTTCCATTATTGATTGATGAACAGCAGAGATTACGCTATAAGGGATACTTATAGCATACTTGTGTGTTTCTATTTTTAAAACTGATGCCCTTGGGAATGAAACAGAGATATCTACATTTTCAATTTACCAGCTGACAAACAAAATCATCCGCAGTCAAAAAGGGATCTTTTGAGATAGATACCAGAAAATGTGGGCATTTTCTCACTGTTGTCCAAGCCTCTGTACTATTTTCTTGCCAGCGTCTGTATATTTTATCCGAGGCCAGTTCTCAACACAAATTGCTTGTTAGCAAGAATAGCCAGAGGCCTCAAAAGGTATGAGTGCCATCCACCAGGAGGGGAGCTGCAATAGGACAACAGTTTTTGTTCAGTGTGAAAATAGCCAGCATACATACAAACAATAACTCTTCTCTCCCATCATCTCCTCTGCAGGACTGAAGCAACTGCCTTAGTTGTACATCCGCTGTCATCGCCCAGACCAAGTGCTTTTACTCCTAACACAAAAGGCTCTCACAGTGGGGGGCTTTCCTTCGCATTTCCCCTCTCGCCCCCACACAAAGGGGATCCATTTCAACCGCTTTTAGCAGCGCCACTTTCCGCATTTAGCTCTTCAGATTCCCTCCCCCTGAGGGTGCAACTGGTGGAAGGAGGAAAATAAAGACACCAGGTGGATGCTTGGAGAGAGGTTAGGCTTGTGGCAAACAGGGCCACTTCAAGCCAATCCTACCGTGGTTGGATGTTGCTTTTTTTGGTAATGCCTAGCTCGAGGAAGAGACACTGATACCAGTGCCTGGAACGGAGCCTGGCTCAGCGCTGGGATGCTTCTTGCTGTCTGTGATTTTGTGCAACATCAGTACACATCTTTGAATAAAATTCAGAGGAATTTGTTTTTCGCATTTTTGCATAGAGACAACTTGAACCACTCAGATCATCTTTTCATCCAATTCTTGGCAAGTAAGCGAATAAGGGTATTTCAAGAAATGCCAAACTATCCCTTTAGCAACATGAATACACTGAAACAACAGGAGAATAAAATCTAGGCTGCAGTCAGCCAAAGAAAATCTTGGTCGACTGAAATTCTGGCTACTTTTCAAACAATTGATTGATAAATGGGTAAGGGGTGGGGGGCAGTGCACTGAGTGCACTCTACCTTTTAGCCTGAATGGGCACTAATCAAAGTTACACAGCAATGTCATGCAAATGAATTTCAGTTCCAGCATATCTTTTTCGGATGTGATTGTATCAATAACTTCAGGACATGCCTGTCGAGTAAATGTACACAAAGCTACAGCACAAACACACACAAACACACACATATACATCCCGTAAAGATCACAAAGAGCAGGCTTCCATCCAACAACAAAGGTTCTGCTAGCTGAACTAAAGCTGCAGGATAAAGTTTTACAAAGGCAACATAAAAAAAACCCTACCAGCATTCGACCTACTAGTCTCATTACTCAGATGGCTTAAAATGAGGTTCAATGTTACAACAGTTTCCCTTGACTGTCCCTAAACAATACAACATTAGTTAAACATCATCAGATTAATCGCACACGCCAACAGCAGTTTAAGATGCTAATCTAAAACGACACAGGGGACAACATTAAACAATGCAAAATTTACTACTTTCAAGTTTGAAGTTGGTTCATAGCCAGTGCAGATTCATCATTATGTTTTAAATGTCCTTACTGTAAAAATTATCCAAAATAAATACACACAGATGATAGTATTAAAAAAATACTTTATCCATTCATCTCTTCCGTCATCCAGGGCTGGGAATCAATGTTTTGATATGTGCTGGTTTGTTGACGTGGTGTCATTTATCATAGTGAGTAAGTGTTTTTGGTAAATCAGGCAGATAATAAGCATTAGGTTGTCCCAGTTCCAAGTTGTGAAAATGGAAGTGAATTGATTTCCAATCTTATGAGCCTTTTAGCCTAATCAGCATGCTGTTATTAAAACAGAAACATATTCCTTGAGTAAAATTTATTTGATCGTTTGTTTCATTATTAATGTTATTATGACTGTCTTACTTTTTAGTAATGCCTAAATTATGTAAAAGTAAAGTGCAGGTCTCAGTGTCCTCTGAAAGTAAAGGATGATAAATTGCTTTCCTTCTTCTGAAAGTAACGATGACCAATGAGAATTTGGCAAGACAAGAGAATATCAACCAACCAGTCAACCAATGGTATGGGGTCATCCTGAGAAATACCCAGTCTACTGAATCAACTACTCTACTCTGTGCAACCAGAAAAGAACCAAAAACAAAGCAAAGCCAACAATGCACTGCAATAACAGTCTTAGGTTTCTAGAAGAAGGCTGAAAAGGCCCCATTCAATCAACGATGAGAGGCAGGAAGCTGGAAGACACTCGGTCCTCTCCCCTCAGACAAATCTAAACTTCAAATGATCCAACAGCTCAAAAGTTTATTGATGTTTATTAATTCAAGACAAGTATTTAGCAAAAGAATCGGTTTCCATTTCTGCATGGCTTGAAGGGTTTTCCTCCAAACTTGATAAACATCCCAAATAGAAACAGTCCCCAAACAGAGGCTGGGTTGAAAAGAGAAACAAGAAGTGAACTGGGTCGCAGTCGGAGGTTTAGTCAACCTGATGAATTAAACAGAATCTCTGAGACGACAGCAGTCTACAACACCCACACAATTATTTTGGTATTCATTGGAATTGTTCAGCTGGGGAGAACCAGTCAGTTTCAAAGAAAATCATTTTTGAGTTTGTCACTGCAATTGAAGTTAATCTGATTTTCAAACTCCTCTGTTCTTTTGCCCCACAAATCTAAACTGAGAATTGAAAAAACCCACATGCAGAGTGCTATGCATCCTACACCTTCTCCTTCTACAGAATGAAGCTATTTTAATCAGGCGGTCAGCCTTGCGTGACAAAAATCAATTGCAATCTGCCTCGACACCTCAGTCTCAAATTTGGTAAAAAAAAAAAAAAAAAAAAAAGCCCATGACCGAAAGCGAGTTAGCAGACGGCAACGGTGGGCTGCAATGAAAAGCCCCTTTTGAAAGTCAACCTCTCCTTTTCTGTGCGCGGGCAGAGAGAGGAAGTGAGGGGAGCTTACAGGGGAGAGGTGAGGAGGATGGGCGGTTATCCAGCGCCTTGCATACAGCAGGTTGACATGCAGAGGAGTGCCAGGCAGTCATCTCGCTGGCAGTGAGAGCAGGAAACAGATCGTTTTGGGCACACATGAACCACAGAGGGGACAAATATCGAACATAGAGACAATATATATAATGATTCAACCGCAGAACAAGTGCACACATAGACACACACACACACACACACTGAGCAGGTAATAAGACAGCTAACTGCAGCCGAGGTCAGAGTGGCTGCTGCCCAGAAATCAGCCAGGCAGCAGCTGATCCTCCCAATGTGATCTTTACAGAGAGAGAGAGTGAAGGAGACTGGAAAACAGTTCAATCTCAGAGAAGACTGAGAGGGATCTCAGCCAATCAATGTCACTGCCACAGCTCTCAAGCCCACAGTCAATAGACTCTACTAATAAAGCACACCTGTGGTGTGTGTGTACAAGCATCTCTATTTGCCCTGGAGATTTTCATGGTCAGTTCTGAAATAATCATTACTAAAACCTTGTCCAACTCTAAAATGTGTACACTGGACACAAGTGGGGCCAGAAAAAAGGATGATGAATAAATAGAGAGACAAGAGAAGAGAATAAAATTCACACTACAGCAGGGTAGAGCATAAATGACAAGGATGTAGGGTCACTCTTACGTTGTTCTTTTTTTCACTACCAGCATGAAAACTGGTGGCCTCTCTCTCAAGAAGCCACTGATACAAGAGCAAGGCCACAAAGAGAAAAGACACACTGAGACAGAAACAAAACCAGCAGAAATGTAAATGTCATGTGCCTGTTTGCTACATGCACTTCAAAACAATGGACTTATCACAGGCAGATCCTGGGAGAATGAAGTCGAACAACTTTTCTACATCTATCGGTTGATCATTTGCTAAGCTTTTTA
>JAQNCA010000018.1:7868187-7887338 GCA_029783725.1 Acanthurus tractus
AAACACAGCTCCATTCTGCCTCCCACATCAAAAAGCCTTCTCTTCCAAATGTCAGGGCAGCTGGATATCAGGCCTGCCTGTGCGCCTGAGTCAGGCCTCGCTGCTCCTATTGGTTTGATTTGCTGCCCTTAAACCTTGACTGCCAGGTGTCCTCTGCAGCCGGAGCACGCACCGCCGTCTTTTTTTACGGTCAATATTTGAGATGCAATTGCAGCTACAAGCGGAGGACATTGCAGGGGAGGTGACCATTTCTCGGTGGCTGAACTGATGTATTAGAGGTTGGGTGTGACAGAAAGACAGACGGACTGGCACCTGGAGAAATATACAATGGTAACAATGGTAACAGAGCAGCGGCTGTGTTCCCATGATTATGATTTATCACTCCAGGTAGTGTGTGTCTAATCCAGACAACCTATCTCTGTTCTCACATCCCGTAGAGGGGGGAAGTAAATAGATTGTGTTCAATATGTCTGTTGTGAGGTGAAATGGGGTTTGATTTGTTTATATGCTTTGGTGATGTTTATATAGAGATCACAGTTTTTTGCATCCTGTAGGGAAATAGAATCCCTTAAAAAACCAAGATAAAATGACAAGGTTTCACTTCTCAGACTGTGGATGACAGTCCGACCTTCAATTCAGGAGATAAAGAGCACCAATCCAAGATCTTTTAATGTTGCTTTTGTTGCTTTTATTGAACCTTCTCATTTGGCTCAAGCACATTTGCTTCTCTGTCTCTGTCTATCTATCTTCCTCCCTCATCTCTGGCCTGACGGACGGAGCCCAGTCCCTGAGGAATTTCTTTTCTCTAACTGTCACAAACGATGACATAACCTTTAAAAGCTCTTTGGCTCAATTTCTTCCATCAGTCGGCTCTATATTCCAACAGCTCCCCGATGTGATTGCTGCAATTTTTCAGCAAATGCTCAGCCCACTCTATAATTTATCGAACATGACATTAAGCACTTTAAATGAAGACCAAATCAAAATGAGTCGAGTGCAGTGCAGTGCCAGGAAATGGTACAATACACCCAGCGATGAAAAAGTGATAAAGAACAAGCTAGGGCAACAGATTGATTCACACACATCGGTGCATTTGTGCGAAGAAGACTTAAGCTTAAAATGCGGATAGAAAGGGAATTGGTGAGCCGGGCTCTGTCCAGTGTTAACAGCAGCTGCCTATCAGCACATTTAAGACAGCATTATGTTTACCTGTGCAGATACTAAAGGGTAACTGTAAGTCATGGAAGTGCACAATGCTCAAATCTCAAGGTTTCTCCATCTTTATTTGTGGCGTTTGAGCTCACATAATAGCACAGAATTGCTTCAAGTTAACTTCCAGCAGATCGTAAGGAGCCAAACTCCTCTTAAAGGTACTTGATATTGCCAGGAGAAGCATACTTCCAAATGGCACTTTGAAGCTTTACAGGGGGACACGTGCCAGACTAGTTCCTGCCTGGGAGCGATGCCTTTTTGGAGTCTCTGCTGGTGACAGTGACAACAAAACTCAAGGAACTACACGTGCACATGACCCCCCCCATAACACCATGAATTTTAGTTTCACACTTAAGTTTCTGAACAGATTAACCAAAAGCGATATAACAAGTTAATCAGTGGGTTTAGTAGGTGCTGATAAGCAGTTATTGTACCATTGAACCAAGCCTGGCCTTGTGTTTCCCCTATTTCTGGCCTTAAGGCTGATCTCAGTTAACCAGCTGCTAGCAGGCACTTCATATCTACTATGAAGAAATTTCTTTGACCTCCTAGGCCTTTTCACCTCTTTGTTTGCCACTATACTTCTTTGTACTTAGGTAGAGCAAGGTTGATGTTTTAATCAGTGTTGTGTCTTACAGTTGTTCGTGCTGACTCTTCCCATCTGCCCATAGAAACCAAGGCCAAGGGTATGTATGTTTATGTTCTAATACCCATTAAGATCCCAAAGGTGTACAGCTTGACCTTACTCAGATACATAGTTTAGGTCTGATGACATGTGACGACGCAAAGACTTAAAAACGTCTTACACACAGGACAAGCTCAGATTGGTGGTGGCAATACTCATGATTGCTTGTGGATGTTGCTAGTACTGATCTCCTCAGTGTTGAGTTCTGCAAAAAAAGCCTTCACATAAGACATCTACTGTCTCCTGACCTCCTCATTTCATCCAGCTCATCTTTGATCAGGATCAGAAATTGGAGGGGCATCATCTTTTCGTCCAACTCTCAGCAAGAAAGCGATTATACTTTTGTCCCAAAAATGGAAAACTACTTCTTTAAGCACACACTGATGTTGTACGTGATTAAGCTGCGACTTCTACCTATTTTTTAGCCTTGAGGCCTGTGGTGGTGTATTAGCAGGACTTGCAACAAGCTAGGCAGATTTGTATTTACTTAAGGTCAGAAGACACAAATCTGCAGGGTTTCCAGGCATCACATTCGGTGATTCACCTTCATGCTGGAGCCACTTAATGCGACTCCATAAATGCAGCACAAACTACACAGGCATACTGACATCAAAACCTGTAGTCCTTGCCCTCTTGCCTCAGGCCGAGTCACAGTGCTTTTGAAGATATGCATACATGCCTGTTAGCAGCTCACATACATGTACGAATGCACACACCAAAATATGATCCGTGTATCTTTGATCTCAACGCTGTCTGCATACATTACCAGGCGGATTTGCAGGAAAAGCACCTTGAAGGAGGAGAAAGCTGGAAAATTACGAATTCTCCGGCAAATCTCTAGAGAGGGTTAAGGCTTTATGAGGCAGGTTGGGGGTTGGACTGGATCCATGGTTGTCATTTTTTCTGCGAAAGATGTTTTTTTATCAGTGTAACAAAATGTAAACAGTTAGATATCAATAATTCCAGTCAAATGCCAATGCAAAAATGTTGCCGTTTATTTTGACATATTTTGCAAGGGTTCAGATAAATAAAGTGTGACGGATGATCCTAAATGGTACTATTTGCCTAAGAAGAAGATATTCTGAGCCACTCAAAGTGATTTAGTGCAACAAGACAGCTTAAAAAGATTGGTACAGATTAGTGTCAACAAGCGACAAGTATCTTGTCTCTTTTTATTGCTGAAGCAGGGACGGGGGGGGGTCCACACACAGCCAAACACATATAGGATAAAACACACGCACACAAACACCCGGTTGCCTCAGTGGGAAGCAACACTGCTTTGAACATTGTGTTAGCGCCGAAATCAGAATCAATAAAAGGAGGAAGGAAAACAGACTCATGGGGAGAGACAGAGAGTGTGAGAGCTAGACATGGAAGCAGCCGTATAGATTTAAACATAGTGTAGATAAAAGCAGAAACAGAGTGCACAGAGAGAGAGAGAGAAAAAAAATAAAAATGCATGTACACATAACTGAGCCTTTTTTTTTTTTGCAGGGAAGCCATGCTGACTCGATGCCAGGACTATTTTATGGAGTTTCCTTTAGCTGATAGCAGCCAGACTGCCAACAAAGTATCCAGGTGGGAAAAGACAAAGCTTCCTCAGCCAGCTGTTTATACCCCGACAAAACAAGAGCCTCTACCATCCAGCTTGCAGACATGATAAGCCAGCACCTACAGAACAAACAACGCAGGAAGATGAGCTGTCTGTGCTTTGCAGGGTTCATTTTCCTCCAAGGTGACTGGTAATGGAGATGCTTTACACACATGGATAAATACTACTGAATGCTGTTTCTAGTCTAGCTATGGTATGTTTATTTGCACAGTGATACAGAAAATACAGAGGTGCAGTTTTATGACATTCAGGTGAAAAAGGAAGGGGTTGAAATCAAGAGGGTGGAACTGGAGATGTTTTGAGGATATGATTTGAAAATAAGCTATATTTAAGAATATCCCAGGAAAAAAAAACAAAGGATGAGAAGTTTAGCATGTAAAAAGCACCTGAGACACAACCCAATAATAAACAACCGAGCTGAATCCCTTACATAACATTCTTCTGTTTGTGCAGAGTACTTCCCATCTCTTTATACATTGGAATAAATATTTTGATCCCCACTGATACAAACTCAGGCTTTAATAAAAGGCAGACAGTCTGAGCAGCACACAAAGATCTAATCCTTAGGTAAACCATGCATGCACAAAATCTATGTTGTTTGACGCAGGATTAGAAACAGTGTTTAAATAGGATGTAGTGAGGCAGAGACCAATGAAAGCTGCTTCCATGTTCCTGAAGAACCTGGAAACTTGCATTTCTTATGTTTGTGTCACTTAAAGTATCACATTTTGACGAGACTGACTTGGATCTGTGCAACGTTTGTCACTAGAAAGGTGATTTTTTTTTCATTTTCCTCAACTGAAGGTGTCCAAGTACTCCCTAATAATCCTAAATTCAAATGTGCCCTGTCAAACTGGACACGGTAGCTTAAGTTAAAGCATCAAACAGTCAGCTGCAGATCTCAAATCTTTAGCATTGAGCAAATTAAAGTAAGCATTAGCATAACCGCTAACACTGTGCCAGCCACCACAAGAAATAAGCTAACAAGCTAACAAATAACACAAACATATTTGAGTTGCTAATTACAATTACAATTTTGAATCATCTTCTGGTCTGTTTTGAGCGTAACAAGTTTGCTAACATAAGCCATCTTGAAGGCCACTGCTCTTTCACTGTACAACCTTGCACAGGTTGCAGAAATGGTCTGCAGGATCGGAGGCTTGTGATTGATAGAGCCAGAATTTCTCAATTAGGGAAGGAGTGAATGTGCCTTGAGCCCTTTTCATGGAGGGAAACCAAAATATTAATCATAGCAGAGCATTTTTACATACTTTAAAACCTGTCTGGGGAGGAATTTTAACAAGCAAACACAAGCACCAAAGAAACACAGACACACAGATATGTTTTCTGTTTGAGTTCCAAATTTGTGTGTGTGTGTGTTTTGTGTTTCTAGCTGAGGGCAGCAGTATAGAGGTGATGGTTTTTGGGACTCAGGGGTCCAGTGCCCTGCTGCTGCTGCTGCCGCTCACGGCTTTACTCTGCTCTGCTAGGAGATCTAAGCTATTCTTCTACACACTCACTCACTAACACACACACACACACACACAAACACACACACTTAGATGCAGACCTTCTCTCTCTGTTTCACAACTTTAGGAAACCAAAGAGAAAACAGAGGTAACAAAAATGCAAGGTAGGATGGATTTAAGTGGAAAAGTGACACAAACTTGTAAATTGTATTCATTGGACAATTTGTGCATTTTCCTAAAACTACTATAGTCTTCTTTTGAGCTGTACTCATCCTCAGTTACAGCTCCTACTGCACATCGAGTTGAGCTTTTGGGAGCTTTTAATCGTTGAGATTGTGGTTGGGTCAGCAATAGTTTCAGCGAACCTATAAAGCCCATTAAGACACTATATGATCCTGCACTGCTGCACTTACCTTCAATAAAAGCTTTTTATGTAATTTAACATGGTTTGCTTAAACTGTTCCGGGTTTTTCTGTTTCTCTGCCCTCTTTTCTTTGTTTCTGTCTCTCTGAATTACTGAGTGCCCACTGGCCTAGCAGGCAAGCGGCTCCAGTGAGCACACAGTGGTAATAATTCACAGTCAATCTGTGCACTGGACCGCCACACAGACTCATTTAAATACTGCCCAAAGCCATTACTATATTTCTCTGTCTCTATCATTATCTGTAACTCTCTGCTGCTTTGCTGACTTGACCTCCTGATGCTTCCTGCCAGGACTGCCTCTACGTTCTGACTCCTTTTTTTTTTTTTTTTGGCCTCATTTGTATATCCACTGCATTACTCCTTTACATTCCGACAATTATTCAGTATACTTTTAATATTTATCAGCCCACCTAGTCCTCAGACCTCAGACCTCAGGGGTGAGGTGCAAGGATGCTAGGGGGATCTTGATTTACTTATCTTTGTTTGTGGCCCCTGGCTATAATATTTGAGCTCAGACAGAGATCACAGCAAAGGCTGCATCCCTTTAGGAAATTAGTACACCGTCAAAATGCCTTGATGCACATACTGATTGAATAAATGAACTATGCAGAGTGACATTATAACGCATGTGCAGTCGAGCTTATTTTGTATGTTTTGCACTCTTCTGCACATATTTGATCTATTTGTTTGTAGCTATATTTATTGTTCTAGCCTAATGAAGCAAATCTAAAATCAAAATGCTTATTAAGGACATAAGCTGCAGTTGTCGAAATGTTAAAGAGAAGTTCACAGAGAAAGGCTTGTTGCCAACAGCATTTTTTTCTGCAAGAAAGATTTATCCATAAAAACTTCCATCCAGAGAACTTTATTCATAGCTGTTTGTATTGCTCACTCACTCCGTGTTTCATAAATATCTTATTTGGTTTAATGGGAAGAGCTAAGTGGATCTCATAGCGCCACAGGTGTCCATCTGCAGTGGTTAAGGTGGGAGGAAGTGGAAGAGTGATCATGTGAACAAGCCAGTGAGGGAATTGGAGCATGGTGAGAGATTCAACCCTGGTGTTTTAATCATCTCCAGCTGCTACCTATCATCCTTCCCTATTTCTCCCTACTTTCCTTTTCGCTCCAGATTCCCTGCTTTCTCTATCCTCACATTCCCCCGTTCTTTTCTTCCCTCTTTACCCTGGTGTTATAATCCTTCAGGCTGCTGGCAGATCTAGCTCAGGGTACCCATGGGCTGTGTTTATCCCAGGCTCTAGGCTCCCCAGGCGGGAAGGCAGGGGAGAAAGAGGATTCCCCCCCTACCAGGCTTCACCTCAGGTTCACCGGAGGTTCTCATGGTTTGACTGTTAGCCACCCTGTGGCTCACAGTCGATGCTGACCTACAGAGAAGAAGGTCAAGAGGTGGGATCCCTTTTAATACACATAGGTTGAGTGTGAATCCACAAAAACATTTGTGAAGTTTAAATGAAGCAAAATCTACAAGACTTTGCAGTGTTACCCCAGTTGCGGGTTTGTAAAAATAGAGTGTTTAAACATGCAATCATAGTGCATGCAATCCAGCCCTCTTTGATACATAATTTCTTTCTGTTTTGTTTCCCAGAACTGCAAAGAGAAGAAGTTGTGGGATTATTTCATTGTTTCTCCTCAGACTCATCCCTGCAGTTACATAAGACGTCATAAAAAAGCACCACACTTCCTCCTCTTTGCGGCTGAAGGGGTTGCCAGGCAACTCAGAAATGGTCTTCTTTGCTGCATCCCTGCGACTTTTTCATCCAACTTGCAAACGCCCATGTGCACACACACCTCCATCCTTTTAATTACCTGCTCTTTGCTGAAAGTGTCTTGCCACAGAGGAAGATGAGGTTACTGGGTTCTGTTATCTGTGTTTATCTTGGCTAATAAGCTTGCCAAAAAGAGAAGTGTGAAAAGAGAACAGAAACTTTGCTGGACAGCAGATGACAGTGTGGAGTTTCCCAACTGACTTCCTGGACAGACGGCCAAAGGAACTTGGACCCACATTGAGATTTGGTCTCAGTCTGTGTCTTCTTTGAAGTCTTGTCTATTTGGAGCCAAATTTCCTTATTTCTGCCAACCTTTTTGTCAGTTCTCACGCACTTAAGTCAACTATTATGTGATGCACAGCATGTCTCACTCAGTTGGATAAACTCTGATAAGTGGATGAGTGGTACTGGGCAGAAAATAGACAAAACTGACTGAGTATCTCAGATGTGCAGCATCATCTTGTTGATTGTGCAGATTTTGCTGGAAGCTCTGAGTCCTCATCCAGCATGTGGTCACTGTTAGTCACGAAGACGTGACTTCAACAAATATAGACTTTCTTTCTTCATAAATATAAATATATATATATATATAAAAAATGTGAATCTGAATCATCAGGACCAAGTAGCATTCAGACTAAATTTACTCAGTTACTTTCACAGTTATAAAGAGATTCTGCGTAATTTCGTTTTGCACATTATTCAACACATAGGCCCCTACTTCCATAGTGCAAAGCTGGTTTAAGCACAGATCGGAGCACATTTGCAGTTTGGTGCAACATTTTTCCCCACTTGCATCCAGTTGCTATTTTTGTGGCTCGACATGAACCCAGCCGCCACGGGGCAGGGTGGAATGGCTCAACAAGGGTTAGCAACTAAAGACTCATGTGTGCAGTGCAGTTTTGGTGTCATTTTTGAGGTGAAATCATGCTTGTGCTTCTGCCAGCTCAAGCTAAGTCTGAGTGCATCGTGGCCATCTGAAGGCCATTTTGTGGCTTGAGTTTCTTCCTGTGTAAAGTTTTAGCTGCTCTTTTTTTAGTCATTACAAAATTAACAATATGCTGTGCCACGGCGCTTGTAATAGAGAATGAGAGGAGCTGATTTGATCGGCTGCGATTGAAGTCGGCTGTGACACTTTTAATTATCTATTCCTTCTTCTCGACCACTGTGCCACACTGTACCACAGATGTTCCTGCCTTTGTGTTCACCAAATTACCAGAAAGGTTGGCCACACCTACACGCACTCCAAGCAAACTGAACTGAGACCTGTGCTTGTGTTGCACTGAGACAAAAATAGAGCCCGTAAAGTTGGAGGATCTGCAAGAGACGGATCATAAAAAGAAGGATAAAAAACGAAGCCGCAGAGGATCACCTGTCATAACTTTAAGTTCCAAGTAATAGTCCCCTGCAACTCTTGATCCTACATTTCCCACAAAGCAACTCACTAGTCTCCTTCTTTAGTCCTTTTATGCCCCATAAATGCCAGAGTCTTCTAAGATCTGTGCCAAAGTTCATACAATACCTTCTGTGAAAGATTTAAAGTCTAAGGTCCAGTCAGAGGAAAACTCTGATTATGTGGCCAGAGTTATTTTCTGCTAATTTAACGTCACACTTTCTTATTCATACAGTGAACAAACACAAGTACTCACTGAACCAATTAGAAAATAAACAAAAAAATATAAAATGTAAAACATAAACAAATATTTATTTTGCAGTTCAAGTGGTTTATATATATTTTGGTATTCTACACAGGAACCTGATTTCTCGATAGATATAACACATGTTTTCCCTATAGGCTACTAGCTTAGCATCATGTAAATCTGTGATGCTTGTTTATTCTGTAAGTGCCATGAATGTACAAGTCTGTTTGTGCTGTTTTCCCCCCACAAATCTCAGCACTGTGAATATGCTCTGATGACTTTGTGGCAGACAGGGTTGTAAGGGCTTCATGATTGAACAAAACATTCACTGTCCCCCCTTTTAAAATGGATAATTATGAGCTTGAAAATGAATCCACACTGGATGTCCTCTGTATGGGCGAGTGCAGGTGCGTTAACACTGCGTGGTATGGTAAACAGAGGCAGCCCTCATAGCCGTGAATGGCCGCAAAATCACAAAACAAACCCTGTTTTGAGTCAAAGAGATTTACACAGGCCAAGCTTAAGTCATGCCAAACTCAAGCTTGAAGCAGACAGTGAAATATTACTGTTTTATATATAGTGTGGTTGTGAGAAATAACATTTTACAGGACTTCCACACTGAGAAAAGCTTCAAAAAAGAAAGGAATTCATCAAGACAGACACATGAGCCAAGTTGCTGTAAAGATCAAACTGTTAAGTTTTCCATCTGGAGACTGACAGACTTAAATACCAGGAGAAAGATAGGAGAGATGTAATGAAGGATGTTTGTGTTTATGCACATCGGAAAAGAAATTATGCAGAAGATGCAAAGAGATACAACAGGGATTGGAGGCTAGAGTACAACAATGAGGTGTAATCATCTGCTGAGGTAAGCCAAAGCACTAGATTCCTCAGCAGATCGTCTGCCCCTTTTAATACCCTATAGGCATAGTGTCCTTTTAAATGGAGTACCATTGTCTGGAAGGCTGCTGCTTGCCCAGACACACACAGACCCCAGCAGCATCCATGATTACCTACTGTATTTTCCCTGAGAGGATATCTTATTGTGCCAACGGCACTGTGTGTGTGTGTGTGTGTGTGTGTGTGTGTGTGTGTGTGTGTGTGTGTGTGTGTGCGCCTTTTACTAATTCTTTCTGCACTATACAGAAAGTCTGATATCTATAATAGAAAAAGAGAACTAACATAAGAAATAATATGTACAAAATAATGACTCAGATTTCAACCCAAGAGGAAAAAAGACTGTCATTCGAAATTAGTCTAATAGTTTCAAGCTCATCTCTGAGTGGTCTTTTAACTTCAAACACTTCTGTCAGTTTAGCTCTTGGGATGGCTGCACAGCCCGGCCGCCTCCTGGTTCAACCTTTAGATAGGATGTCGGTACTTATTTCATGTACTTCCCTGCCGACCTTTTCCACAATCTCTCTCTCAGTGGAGGAAGGGAGAAAATCAGAGGAAGTTCCCGTAATAGGAAAGGGGCTTTTCTGAGGAAATGGAATCGAACAAGCTGTGTAGTAGCTCGGTGTGCTATTGATTCAATGCCCTGGGCTCTTGGTCTATCTGTCTGTGGATACCTGCAAAATGGACCTCACATTCAAAAAGGTTTCTAAGTCTTTGCCAAAGAAACACAAACACACACATACACACAAAAAAACAGGTGGAGACAAGTTTAGATGCCTCTGATGGAGTGATGGATCTTAGATCAGAACACTGCCTCTTCATTACCGGGGTTTAAAGCATGCATGTGTTTTGTAACCCAGCTTAAGGTGGTGTAGGTGGATAATCAGCTACCAACAGGTAATGAGGACAGAGCACAGTGTGTGAGGGTGCCATTTACCCCCCATGCACAGCCATCAGAGCCACAGCCGGCTACTAAATGTGTTTTTAATCTATTTAATGAGGTGGCCAGATGACAATGACATTACCTGATCCTCTAGGTGTGCGTGTGTGCGTGCATGGTGTGTGTGGGCCTGAACAAATGAATGCACTTGTGGGCCTTTATGGATTTTTTTCCAGGCTTTAGATAAAGATATAACGTATGAGGTGCAATAAGGTTATATTGCAGATTCATTTTCAGATTCTGCAGCTGAATTGACTTTTTGTTTGAGACACAAGGGGAGACTCACCTTAAATCGACATTTGGAGTAAATAGAAACATTTTATTGCTGTGCAGCCATCACAAGCAGTGGCATTTTGGCAATTTAAATAAATCCTGATGCTTCATTGAGCTGCCTGACTAGCAAAATAATTTGCAAAAAAACTGTTCAAAAGGAGGCAGTGACATTGTGACTTGCTGCTCTCAGTGTGATTTGGTTTGAAGCTGAGATGAAAAGGCGACATAGAGTTAGGGCATACATGTGTTTAACCCCCATCTCTCTCTGTTATTTATTATTATTATCATTTTTAATCTTTGATCAGTAAAAATCCATGTTCTGGATCCTGCTAAGGATGCGGCATTTCAAGTAAACACCACATCTCCAGAACAAAGAAACCACTCTTTCCCTCCCTCTCTCTGCAGCCTCGTACATAAGGGTTAATGGACTGGGATTGAATTTGAAAAAAATGAGCCAGTAAGACAAATGTGTACAGGGTTGGAGAGGTAATTAAAATGACAGAAGCATAGCCTAGCTGTCATAGTAAGCTGTCTGATAAAGTGCTAAACCCCTCTCAAAACAGCAAAATGAGGGGAAATAATATGGGCTTCAGCCAGTGACTAACAGACTGTAATTAGGAGCTGGATGCTCTAATTTGAGCATCCTGCCTCCATCAACAAGCAGTTGTTTTTATTCCCGAACAGGGCTAAATATTTTATAAATAATGTGAATGTGAATTATGTGTCTAAGCCAAGTGGAGATGATGCCAAATGACGACAGTTTTTCATATCCAGGTCACATTAAGTGAAGTCTATTGTGTGGTATCCACACAATGATACAGTCAAGCAGTCATGGAAAGTCGAAAAATGCCATTATTCTTGAAGGAAAACTGAAATTGTGCACACTTTCTCTGCATCCAAAAACGAGATACAGAGAATATAACAAATATAAACATGCACAATTTTTACAATATATAGCAGCAAGACCACTGAATCAGTATTTTATTTGTCTTTCATTTGCATGATCAGATCATTTAAGAATGCATCATTAAGGAATACTTTGATATTTTGGGAATTTAGTGACCTTATGATTAGATTTATACCACTCTAATGCTTGACTAGATAAAGCCAACTGCTGATTAGCTGAGCATAGCTTAACCCTGAAAACAGGAGAAAACAGCTCCATCCAAAGGTAACCAAACCACCTACAAGCACCTCTTAATCTCACCAGCTAACACTGTCTTATTTGTTAAATTAATGTTAAGCTAGCTGTTTTCCCTGCCTCCAGTCTTTAAACCTAAAAGGGAAAAAGAAAAAAAGCTAAATAAAGCCAACAGTACTTTCATATTCATCTAGACAGATAGCCAGATAGTTTTTATCAGGAAGTCGAACAAGCAAGAGCCACTTAACCTCAAGGTCTATTGAGTTATTGAGTTGGGTTTACAAAAAAACAGCGAAGGAAAAGACGGAACACTTAAGTTTCCAAAGAGAGCTGGAACTTTTCCTTTGCTAAACTTATGACATCATGTCTCCATCAACCAATCAGTCCATGATCATTTCCTAACCTCCCTCCCTCCCTCCCCTGCATGCTTAACCCATGTAGCCTCACCACATCGCTCCAGGCCATGCTATTTATGAATTATTTAAAAACAGAAGCATTGCACATGAAATTAATATTCAGACATTTTCTATTATCTGCTGTCAGCTCTCTCTCTCTCTCTCTCTCTCTCTCTCTCCCTCCATGCTATCTGTTAGTTTGGTAATGATCTGTATTCCTGTGGCATTAGGTTGGAGCCTGTGCCCATTGATGCAACGTGCCAGGCATGCTGAGTGAGGTTAGACTGGGCTGCTCTGTTTCTCCTGACTCCCACACTGGTTTACTGGCAGGTGATTTCTCCCTCTTTCCACTACACAGTGCTTAAGCTTACCTAAACCAGTTCCTTCTACCTACAAGACAATCTACTTTTTTTTTCATCCCTCAGTATATTTTGAAAGTCTACTTTTACAGTTGACCTAACCGGCCTGCTTATTTGATATTTGCATTGCACGCTCCACCCTATTAAACGTTTAAAGCAAGACACAGTGAGCACAGTTCACTGACTCCATAAATTATGCATCAAAAAACATTTCTTAGAATTCCACTTGCTATATTGCAGTGAGAGCTGTGTGTCCATTAAATTCTAAACAGAATGGCTCCCCCTAGTGCCAAAGGCGGTTGTAAAGTCTTGCTGGTTTATAATTTCAGTCATGGACGCTATTTTCCAGCCCTTTGGTAAAATTCAAACAGTAAAACTTTTAATATAGTTGCACTGACTAATTAACAGTGTATACACATTCAACAGTTTACATTTATTTCTTTACAATTAATGATTATGGTGCACGATTAAAAAGTTAAATAGTCAAGCAATGTATCATATTTAATAATTTAGCACAAAATCTGCCATACTGTGGAATGCTTACCATTTTGCCTCACATTAAGTATACCTGCTTCCACTTAAAACACTCCAGCTTCACACAAAATGAATTATTCAGGCTTGATGCTGCAGTTCTGTCCTTGCACTGCGCCCTGAGGGCTACATTTAGCCTTCTTCTGGTTATGAGTGAGCCTGCAGTGTTACAGTGGGCCATCATGAGGGTGCAAAGTGTTCATAACCTTAAATATTAAAAGGAGTTTGAGACCATATGTACAACTGTGCTGTAAAGTTTATTTATTTAATGCCTAGGTTGACTAGTCTGCAAGGATGGATGATTCTCAGCAGGGTTTTAAGTATAAATTGGGAATGTTTTTGTCTACCTTACCTAAAGTTACTGCAGATGCATTATGTATAAACCCTTTTACCCTTCTACAGTAACTGTACACTGATCCTTAAGTTTGTGAAACTTTGGGCTTGATTTGATAAAACTCACATATGTAATTAAAAATCTAACTTTCTGTATTTTATTTAACAATGAAGAGGGGGTGGGAGTGTGAGTGTGTGGGTAACTTCGTATGATGCTTTCTTAAGCCAAAATATCCATCCTGCCACCAGTGATTTACTCAAGTAATTAGGCAAATGCTATTTACTCTTTTCATGTCATTTTTTTGACATGGTTATGGGTTTTTGTCTGAAACATTCATATTCATCTGATGCTACAGTTTTGGATGGATGTGTAGAAAAATTCTCCAGTTGGCAGGACTATTTGGTTAAGTAAAGACTAAAGAACCCACTGAATGTGTTTTCAAGTCCACCCACGTCTTGAGAATGTTGTGGATCAAAGCAATTTCTTCTTCAGAGAAAACACGATCTAAACTGACAACTACACGATGAAAATTGGCTTCATTAATTACACAGATTCGAAAAGGCAAAAACTGACAATTATGATCAGTGTGCAGGCCCGGCGAGTGTGTTTGTGTCAAGAAAACAGTTCTGGAAACCTCCCAGCAGTCGAACACGAGGTGCATGGTAAAAAAAAAATGAAAGTCAGCTCTGAATTCTGCAAGCCTGTATTCTGATGTTTGTCAGGTCTGAGCTGGCAGGAACACTGTTGACAGTTGGGCCGTGGGAATGGCAGCAAGGAGGCTGCATCTGTGAGATTTTCCACTTGTACAAGAAAGAGTGAGCTATTTCTGTCCTGTCAAGCAAAAATGCAGAGCAACTGAAATAATCAAAGCCAGACAAGATAATTACATGGAATGATTCAAACTCATGTTTTGTGTTTGGCCAAATTTTGTTACATGTTCACGGGGTTATTTAGCAGCAGTTTATACGATGCTGTCCTGTATTTAACCCCTGAAGTCACAATAGGAAGCTCTGTCTTCCTATTTAAGGTTGCTCCGCTGGCAAATCAGAAGTTATGTATTCATGTTGTAAACCAGTATACTCACAGAACTCACTAAACTACATTTAAATCTAACAACAAGGGGTGGAAAGAATAATGTTAGCAACTTACAATACTGTGTCTCATTGGAAAAAAATAAATTTCAGCACAATGCATTAAAATTCTAAGAACCAGACTAACTGACTCATGACTACTCAAGTAGGGACATGCAGTCGTGTACTTGCATTTTACTGTCCAGGAAGCATGTCTATCACTATCACACAGTGTTTTATTCTGTTATTTTTATTGCTGTTCCACATATATGAGGAAATTTACCATTTCCCACCTGACCCACCTGACACCAGAATTTTTATCAAAAGCACTATCTGGCCTTGTTTTCAACAAAATACTAAAGAGGTTTGGCAAAATGTAAAATATATAGTTACATAAATATATTTATTCTACATTTAGTATCGACCTATCATATAAATGGGATGGTAGTATAATATAAGCAGGCCTGTTTGTTAAACTCAAGTTTCAGATGCTGCAAATGAACGAAAGGGTTCTAATGCTGAATAAACACTTCAGCCTTATACTGTGGGAATTCAACTGACCATTAACATTCTTTTCAAACTTTGTTGTTGAGCTTAGAGAACAGATAAAGTGCATTCATTCCTGAGATCTTTTTGTTTACTGCAATTGCTACTTACTGCAGATGGTGTGTGAAACTGTGGTCGACTCGCTGGAATTGATTCCTTCTTGCAATGTTAGTCTAAGAAAAATCCATAATCCTTGCACATCTATAAATAAAGGAAAATGATTGAAGCTGTTCTTGGTTTGTTAAAACATTTCATATTACTGTCTTCTCATTTTTTCACTCCCTTGAACTGATGAATGTTAATTTTTGCATTCACTCTAAGTCCGACCCTGCCAAAAAAAGAAATCTCTGAGCAGATTTTTACTTTGTAGAATTTATGGGTGTTTGTATCAACTGCACTCCCCAGGGGTGAACAGATAGAGCCTGAATGTTATTTAAGGCAATGATTTCAGACATTAGCACTGACTTAATTGCATTATATTGAATGCTGTGTCCATCCCTTGTTAAATGCTAATTTGTGTTATTTGTGTAACTGCATGAGTAGAAGTTTAGTTTTCACATCCTGCTTGGAGTAAAAATAAAAAAATAACAACACATGTCAAAGACAGAAATACTTGGCAAGGGCACACAGGAGCAGCTGCTGCAATCTGACCTCTGCAAAGACTAAGGGACATTTAAAACTACATTTTTGCAAAACAACCCTTTTGCAAAAATGGGCAAAAACAGCCCAAACTCACCAAATACTGTGTAGCTGTGTAGTAATCCTTTTTTAAATATGTCTCTGGTATTTTGTCTTAACTAGCATGGCCACAACATACAATCATGCATGCTCAATGAATCGACATTGTGCAGTGTATCTCAGCACAGTAATTACAGTATTTATTCTAATACAGACTTTATAATCACACTTTCCAAAGCATCGTATCATATTGTCATAATTGCATTACAGGACTGTTACATCAGCATCCCAGTATCATGTATGCATCACTGGTGCAAAAAATGACAACATTAACTGCATCACAGAGCCCTATCAGTTGTGATTATTGTGTCACAAAAGTCAATCAGGGTTAATTGCAGCGGAGAGCCCAGTGAAACCATCTGCGCCATATTATTATTATTTCTTACAGCATTACACATGTTATCATTTTATTATGCTTAAATGTAGCTGTAAGCAACATTAAAATATGCTTCTTTTAACCAGCGTACGTAGTATTTTGTTGTTAATACACAATTCATTAAATTTTACTGGTAGTTCTTGTATGTTTATCTGAAAAGTTACATAACATACCCACACAGAGGACCTACCATTTTCCTTAGAAATGCTCTAAGATGTAGGTAGAAAACAAACATTGCACTGGAGTAAATGTCAGTCAGTTACTTTTCATTTCTTATCACATGCACTTACTGTTTCATAAATGTCATAAATGGTCTGAATCACTGTACTGTGATCTCATCCAATGTCAGTGTTAAATCCTCTTTTAGTTACGACATAAAAGTTTAATTTAAGCTTTCAGACGACTAACATTGTTTTCTGTGGTGCTTTTATTACAGATCAACCATCAGTTTATCCTTAGCTTTTCACTATATTTATAAATGACCAACACGCATAGTGGCCACATTTTTGCACCCTGCGTCACGCTCAAATACACGCGACACTTGTTCCTATTCCCGGATTGGTCGACGATGCCGGGAAACCTCCTCGTGACATGCCAGCCGGTATAAATACTCGGAGCCGCCCTTTCCGTGTGCAGCCCTGGTTTATGAGGGAAAATGTATCGTCTCGGCCAGAAGACTATCTCCAAGATCGCTTTCAATTCCTTTTTATCTACTGTGCCACGGGAATATTTTCATTTTACGAGACAATACAATAAAAGCTGGTCGTGTATTGGCTGATTTTTACTCAAATTGATATTTGTATGCACGAAAATGCCAAGGACCAAGAAGAAGAATAACAGGGGTAAGTGAGCGAGCGGCCGCATTGCTTTGGCCTAGCTTGTTTGCTTTGTCTATGCAGATGGTAGTTGTAGTTCTTTTTGTGTTGACAGTCCATTGAAAGTAGTTGAACGTGTTGCCAGGAAGAACTACTAACGTTAAAGACCGGCCTTGTGTCAAAACACAAAGCTAACCAGCCGTGGTTACACAAAGCATCGTTGTAACTGGAAAAATGTGCTTTTATAGGACAATGTACTTTAACTTAATATTTATTAATTCGCTTGTTTCATGATTAGAAACCTTGTGACATTTTTATTTTAACGTTACGTTCTTAATCGTCGTAACGTTTCTTGCCAAGCTAATGTCACCTAATGTCAACTCCCCACGAAGACCTAGCTCTGGTTACTAGGGGAAGTTTCTGTACCATGACAACCTGTCGTTTCTTTTAACATGTTTATTACTTCGATGAATTAATTAGCAGGTTTGTATAACAACAAATACATAGCATGTGCTCGAAACGCGTAACGTTTAGCCAAGGGAAGTAATCACGTGTGAACGTTGACCTCGATTAATCACTAGTAAAAATTGTGGCGACTGGTGTTTGGTCATGTTGTCGGTGATTGACTTTAGGAGTCTATATACAGAAGAAAATATTGTTTTGTGCTGTTTTTTGTGGGTTATTATTGTTTACCGGTAGGAGGCGGACATTTTGGAATCCACATAGCGGGGTGAAAAAAGGCGGCGCCAGGTTCTCAGAAATCAGCTGTTGTGGGGGAAGAGTCCACGTCAACACACAAAAACAGAAATGGCATCTATGATCAAATCAGCCCATTTTAAAAACAGTCCATGACGCCACTAATGGCATTTCCCTCGGTTTGAAATATTTAAATTAAATCAAGCTTAGTTGTGTGTTCTCACAGTGATAAACATTTTTTTTTCCTGGGGTGAATTCAGGTCAGGCCACAGACTACTGTTGAATCTGAGTCTGGTTGTTGTTAACAACCAGAAATTTCCTTCTCATCGTAATTTTTTTTTTTATTGTTGGACATTTCTCCATAGCTAATTCACTACAGCTTTTTTGTTTTAAAATGAACAGACTTGAGATTTTCACACTCTTATTTGGCTGTGAATTTTCACAAATCTCCCACACGGTCTTCAGGAAAATCTTTTAAAATATTATGCATAGACTAACAACCATCTAAGTGTGCCTTGTGTGTAGAGATTTTGTATTTCTGAAATGGTTATTATCAACACAGAAAATTCCCCTTTTGCACTGATAATCTGGTGTTGGCCTCAAGTTGGAAAGAAATATATTGATTCTTCCTTTGCCTCCACGACAAATGAGTTTATCCTGAACAAAAAAACTGTCTGAACTCGTTCCTTGTTTCAGTAGTTTCCTTGTGCTGACTGAGGTGCCTCCAATCTGAACATATTGTTGTGTTTACACAGTCAACACAAGTGTGGGTTGTCTGTGACCTCTACAGCATGATGCATTTTGACAGTTGATAATAAAAGTACAGCAGGACAGGGTGTGCAGAGGACAGATTAGATAACTGCAATATTTGCTGCAGCACCTGTGTGGGGTCTGGGTTACATAATAAAGTCATGCTGACCTGCTGTACTTAACTGATTTATTTGATTCTAATAAGCTTAACTACTGAAATTACATATGTATGTGAAAATAATGTTCAGTCATCTGTTTGTAGGAGGGCAGCATGGACATGTGCAGCCTTTCAGTGATGAGGATGCCTCCATCGAGACCCTCAGTCATTGCAGCAGCTTCAGTGACATCACCAGTGTAGCAGATGAAGGTAGGTTGGTGTGTGCATGTGCTTCAGTAGTGCTGATGCCTTCGTCTGAACACGTGAGTCCTCTGGCTTTGCTGTCATGGGTGTGTCTGCACGGGCCTGTG
>JAQNCA010000018.1:7940732-7958458 GCA_029783725.1 Acanthurus tractus
TTGTGTGTGTGTGTGTGTGTGTGTGTGTGTGTGTGTGTGTGTGTGTGTGTGTCCATGTAAGACAAATGGATTTGCCATAAGTGGTTGACCATAGATTATTGTATTTCAACAGCACAAGCCTTAAGCAGCTGTAAAACACACACAAACACAAGCGACTAATGCTAACTTCTCCATTGCGAGTGCAGACAGCTCTCACTTTCTCAGGCAAATTTGCAACTGACATCAACAACGTGCAGATCTCAAATTAGGACTCAGGCCCATGAGACTCTTACAGGGTAAACGTCTAATAAGGCTAAATAAGTTATTGCTGCTCTTTATGCAAGTAGATAGGGATATTAAAGTGCTAATTAAATTGGTTCCGCATGAGAGCAGAAGTGCCTCATCTTGGAGAGCTACTACTAACGACACACTGCCACTAGCATCTTTCTCCAGAGTTTATAACTTGGGTGTGTATGATGTTTATAGATGCCTTGTCATAAAAAGTAAAGTGCTATAGCTGTAAGCGGACGAACTGAGGTTTTCTGTTAAGGTCTTAAGCCTTGCTTAATGCAGGGGGTTTCTCAGAAATATGGATACATTCCAAGACTATGTTATTAGAAATGTTCATTTGGCAAAAACCAAAATAAAATAATAATAATTCAAAAATGTGACAATTGGTTATATACTATCTTTTCTGTAGATGCTTTGCAAAATTTATTATACGAAACAATTATAAGAAAGAGTAACCTATTTTGAGTCTCTTACCTGCCAGGATACAGCTCCCAGTATGACTGTTGACAGCATACTAAAGAACACAAGGCGTTCTGAAATGAGGCAGAAGTGTCTGATTCCCCTTGAGGCCATAACTTGGTCGAGACTCCGGCTACTGGATCGCTGAGCTCGCCAGGCCTTCTGACACTCACTCAACTTGGTGTGGAAGCCCCATATTGTGATCAGTAGAATTATATGGCAGATGGTCCAGAAAAGGCCAAACAGGCAAAAACCTGGGATCACCAGATACCACAGCTCTAAGTAGCCAAGCTACATAAGGAAAAAGAAAAGCATCATTAAACATAGTCTTAACTTATATAACTTAGCTTTAAAAATCTGTGTTTCGTCAGCCAAGAAACAAAGTTTTATTAAGGCAACAGATAGTAAGAAATGGCTGAGTTTAAAAGCCACACAGAAGCCTTAAAGACTCACATAATGGAAATGTCAAATTTTTCATGACACAATTTTGCAAAATGCTGAGAGTACCTTCAAGGCAGCCAGGATGAAGAAGGCCAGCTCAGTCAGACACAGAGGCAGCAGGGACAGCCTCCTCCACACCTTCCCCATGGAGAGCACTGGTATCCAGCGCTCGCTGGGTCCCAGCCCACTGAAGTACACATCCAACACAGGCTCACACAACAGCCTGCCCAGGTAGCAGCCCAAGGCATAAGGGTTGGCTGTAATGCCTAGGGCTTGGAAAAACACTAGAGAGGTAACCAGGGCAAAAGTGGCCAGGTTGGGCAAAGCCAGGAGGGATTTCATCCTCAGGTCTACAATGAGAGCCCCCAGGGCCACTACCAAGCCTATAATGGCCACTGACATGTGAAGAAGCATGGTCATGCTGGCAATGCCAAATCCCAAGAGCTCCAGCAGCTCAGCTGATGTTAGCAGTGTGGGTTTGTAGCGGATGGAACTGCATATTCGCTCAGTTAAAGCCCATACTGTTTTCATAATGACGCAGGCTAAGAGGAGATAGTTGGCAACCAGTTCCTTGACATTTAAATCCAAGGCAGGGCTGTTGAGGAAGCACAGAAGGCCCAGCAGAAAGCCAAACCATAAATGGTACAAGCTTAGACTTGCTTTCTCCATAGCAAAGTAGTAATGGAGGATGCTGGCTATCCCCATCACAAAGAGGCCCAGGATGAAGATGACCAGGATCATTGGTTCACTTGTCACTTCCCAGCGTACATACATCCCAACGCATACAGCCACCACGAGGTTGATGCCGGACAGGTATCCCAGGCAACGTACTGATGTAAACATGTCCACCTCCTTGGGTTCATCGACTGCCAGCCCCTCTTCCTCTTCCTCCTGAGCCATGGCTGATTTAAATATAACTCCCAAATGCAGTTGAAGTCGGTAAATTTCCCACTGTCACCTTCTCTGGATTTGGTTTCAAATGGAGGGCTGTGCCTCTGGTGAAATGTTCCTATATCAACCCCTGTGAACAATTCAAAATAGTGTTACTCAAATTAATAAAGTGAAATCAATCAATCTAATCTAATAAAGCAATATATTATGCATTTGTAAAGCATCTTCTAGTAAACACTCCTTAGTTACACTTGTAGTTAAACCTTCATTCTTGTTCAGCAACCAGTTTTAACGTCTTTAACACTTATCTTATCTAAAATGGCTTATCAGCTAAGAAGAGGATACGGCAGTGACTACAAGCTCCGGTATGGTTTACTTGAACTCATAGTAATAAAAATATGATTGTTTCACATTCTGAATAGCGACTGAACAGTCCAGATAAACCTGTCATTTTTCGTGGCTACATAAAGAAAAACTTATAGCACCGACTGCGGCCCTGCTGACAGTTAGTGACGATGTGGCAAAGCTATCTAAAAGTTTGCTAACTTACATAGCTTTCGTGTCTTTAACTCCGTGGTTAACGTTAGCTTACACGCTAGTTTACATTTTCATGCTGTCTCTCTCACTAACAGAACAGTTTAAAAACAAGTAGCAACCCCCAAAAAGTCAAAGCCAGCACTGCAGACACATAAAGAGAGTTAAATTCTTTTCTTTATCGAAAAAAATGATGCTTAGCTTACATGTTTGTTTAGATGACAGCAGAGTTGCTTCCGGATTCCAGAATACGGCACTGCGTAAGTGTCAAAAATGAGACGCTTCGCTTTTCGGGCTGGAGATATCGATATCGAAAGGGGAATATAATGTAAACAGAAGAAAGTCGAGAAACGCTTGTAAAAATGTCATATTCATCTTCGGGACTCCGTATCAAAAAAAGGATATTATTTAATATTTTAAATGTTATATTCGTATTACATTGGCGAGCCCTTGCAAATGTGTATCTCTAAAAAAGAAAGCCTTTTTTTCGTCTTGTCATTTTGTAAATGCAAAGACTATTCCAGTTTTTTATTTGTTTCTTTTTAGCTGACTAAAAGTCGCATTGTGATGAGTGAAAACATTTATCTTGATGTAGAGACACCCCTGGTAATAAAGTGAAAATTAATAATTAACACTGCTGTTTTTGTACGTATTACAAATTTTCTGAAATATTACTTTAAATTCTGGAAATGAGGCCATCTAACAAAATATGTAGCCTACATATTTGCATAAATGAAAATAAATCTAAATTACATTAGCAAAATGATGTATAATTTGAACAGCAAAATAGGTCAAAGTCTCAATTTCGACTAGTGCATTAGAAATTATGCTTTTAACTGTATCTCTTCTTGGAGGAAGCTTATTTTAAAAGTTTTTTAGTTTTTAAATTCCAAATACATCAATAGGCATTCTGTAAAAATGAATATATTAGAAGTTGCCAAAATGTAATTAAAAAGTTTTATTTCAAGTTCAAAATGATAAGAAATTAAAATCAGGCACTATGCAAATATGTAAAATAAACAGTGCCTGCAGTTTTTCAAAATAGGATAGCTCTACTTCAAATATCAAATAGTACAGATTTCTTTTTTAACTCACTCAGAAAACAATGTTATTCATCTTTGCAGGAGAAGCACAGGTGGAACTAATAAGTCTAACGAGGTATTTGCTCTGCTGAGGAGTCAGCTAGCATGCAGAGTTCAACTCACACCTGAATGGAAAACAGCAATACTCAATGTGATTAATTGCACCTGTGCTTCTTCAAATCGATATTTCTTTAAAGACCCTTAAGCTTTTGACGAATTGTAAAGTAAATGCTGCAAAACAAATTTTTTTAAAAAATCATCAAGTGAGATATATTTTTTTGTTGTTTCCAAACACTTTTACTGGTTATGATGATGTTTTTTGGTTGATAAATCCAATATTTTTTCTGAGTTGATACAATATTCATGAATCAATGTTTTAAAAATGTACAAAAACAAGTCATGCACGCTGACCACACGATTACATGAGGAGCTTTGGTTTGGTCTGCTCTACTTTTGGTTTGTTAAAAAATATAACAGAGGTGAAAAGCTTTAAACACATCTTTAAAAAAAAACTGTGTTTCATAAGTAATATCTTTATGAATAAAACCCACATCAAAGTGTCCACAATGGCAAAATCTATCTGTGACTGTTAAACATGACTGACTATACATACTGCTCAAAAACCTTTTACTCGCTCCAATCCTGCAACTTGCACCACAAAAGTCTGTAACACAGGCTTTGTAGACCGAGATAAACCCGCTGGCCTCTAGGATAAGACGCCTATTTACTGCAATTACTGAGGAGAAGCCTGTTAAAAGGTTTATTTAGGATTTTCGACTGATGCAATGTGATAAATGTAACGATCAGGGGAACATCAAGAAGCAGGCTTGCTCAGTACCTCGAGGGTATACTAAAGCTACCCAATGCATGCATGTGTGTGCATTTTTTATGCTTGTTTTTTTTCTTGTTGTGTGTATGTGTGTGAGCGTGCTGCTTTCATCAGATGGTGACATAAGGCACAACTGGGAACATGCAGTGCTTTAGTCCCCTTGACTGCATATGCGCATAGTCCTCTTTTTCTCTCTTTTTTTTCTTTACAATGTTTATGGCTGAAAGAAGGATGTAAACACTGAAATGTACAGAGATATATTTGTCCTGAGCAACAATCTTTAAATTTTAATGGTCCTGAATGATGAATTTTGAATGAAGGGTCCTCAGTGAGTAATGCTAGCTATACTAAAGAGTATAGCTACTGTGAAAAGTGGGCAGGGAATGCAAATACTACCATAAAAATAATGTCAGATGCTACAGTGCTGTTTTTACGTCAAGCCCTAGTTAGGAGAGACATTTACGTCTGAAAGACCTCTAAATGTCTTTAATATTAATTCATAAACAACTCTGTGATGCCAGCCTCTGTCAGTTCGCATTACTGTCAGTAGAGGATGTTTAAAAAAGATGCCATACAGAACATTAATGCTTTAAAAACAGTGCAGCTCCTGGACAACAACAGTTTTGTTGGGAAAGGTTTTTGTTGTGCAGCTATTGAAGTCTGTCTGGCTGTAATGCTGGCTGTAAAAGAGTGGAGTTGATGGATTGATCCTAGTCCAATCCTTTTTGTAAACTATGCAGTGTTACAGTATTGCTCCTGTTCTTGCCCTGGAAATGTAGTCCCTTTGGTCCCAGGACTACAAAAACATCTATTGAACCATGTACAGGCACCAGCAGTTGTGACTCTATTCGCATAAAAAGAGGTCTACAGTATATGTGTATATGCTTGTCCAGTGAGATATAGAGCAGAGGGATAATGTCCCATGAGAAAAAGCTTTCTTCATGAAGATAAGGCAGCTACTTATAAAAGAACCTTTCCATTGATGATGACCGAGAGGCCATTAGTGCTTCTGTTAATTCCTTCCAACATCCATTTATTTCTGGATAAAGAACAAGATAAGTAGTACAATGAAGAAGTCACCACATTTATTTAATTAGGGCCCCAACGTTGCATTCGTGCATAATTAAAGAATCCAGTGATCAAATAATTTTCTCCCAAACTGTGTGCATGTGTGTGTGTGCAGGCTTGGTGTAATGAGCCATCACTGGTGCACACAGCCTGATCAGAGCTCATGAATGGTGCTGCAGAAATATATATCTTGGAGGTGTGGAGGCTGAAGGATCCTTAGATGCAAAGATGAAGAAGGAAGTTAAATTTAAAATTGAGAGGGTTAGATGAGGATAAGAGTGAGAGAGAGAGAGAGAGAGAGAGGCAGAGGGAGAGGAGAGGGATATAGGAGACTAAAGGAGACAGGTTCATCTGAATTATGCAGAAGCTACCTTCATTCTAATGTCAAACACACCTCCACACCACCTGCATGTGCATGACTGCACAAGACACTTGCAAACTCCAACACAGGCGACATAACATGCATGGACACAGCAAATCAGAATTCAGAGGCTATTCTGCTATATTGGTAACTAATTCTAAGGTTAAGGTTAGTGAAAGATTATGGTTAAAAACTGACATTAATGTGCAGTTTAGGATCGGATGGGAATTCTGGGCTGTGCCGTGAAGGTCAAACGCACTGCACATTATCCACCATCCCGACCTCGAAACCATTAGTTTCTGCTTCATTACATAGAGGGCACACTGCTTCCTGCATTAGCACTGAACGTTGGCATTGGTGGTAAATCGTGTGCTGCAGAACAAAGAGTCCTGTGTGAAAACATGAGCTGTGATTTGAAAAGCCTTAAAAAGAGTGGAGGACAAAATCTATTTCTACTCTTTGGGTCACTAGGGATTTTATCTATCAGACTTTCTAAGCATCGCTGAGCTAACGTCTGAGATGTAGCCATTTAATCACACTCTGTGTTTCGGTGTCCTTCATCCTGCCGGCACAGAGTTTGCTTCAGATGAACTGAGAGAGAACTAATTTTACATAAAGGAGTCATCTTTAAAAAATAGGTTGTGCGGTTTAAGGTGCGGTGGTTCGTTGGCTTCACATCGTTCGCCAGTCAGTCAGGCAGTAGGGCGCATCCTCTTTCATATGCTGTAACAGTGCGAGACGCACGTGGGGGCCCCTCGGCCGCCAGGAGAGGTCTGTTCAATCAGAGTTTCATCTTCAGAGAAATCAATGTGATGGAGCGCTGCACCCAAAGTGGATGTTAGGAGAGGCAGACAGCATCAGAAGCCTAAATCAAAAGCCGTCGGTACTTAGTATATCCATCAAGGTTGAAATGAATTTCGGAAAAAAAGGCCTGTGACTTGAGTTAGAGGGAGAGGAACACAGGGGGAGAGGTTGATTAGGGGGAGACGGAAAGAATAGAGAATAAGCAGATAAGGCCGCAAGGCTTGTTGACTTTTGCTTCTCCTTCAGGAGAAATGTCCTCTCTTTTAAAACAGATAAAGTTTCATTAGACGGTGGTATCAAAGACATTATGAGGCAAGGACGGAGAGAATAAGAACAAGGAAAGAAAATAACAAAAGAGACACTATCTGAAAACATTACAGTCATTTTCCTTCTGTCTCTCCTTCTTCCCTGACAGCAATATTCATAAGGGCCCGTGACTTTTTAAAAAATTTCCTCGGAAATAAGGACAGGAAGAGCACTCAGTATCTCACAGAGAGGATGTAAAAATAAATCCCCCTTTCTGCTGATTAATGCTTGAAAGGAAGTGAAATCCACCACTCACAGTCACTTCCTGCTCAAAAGGCAAACCATCTCCGCGGGACAAGCACAATGCCTCATCTGCCAAGATGTTGTGTCATTTTCGCGGGGATCAATTCAAACCGCCATTACGCTGCTTTATCCCCTGTCAACAACGCAGACATGATGCCAGCACCGAAGATGAGGCGCGCAGGGAGGACGTTCTTCATGTCACAGTAGCAGAAGACGAAGAAATTGTTTGGATTGAGCAGGATTTAATGTGCGGAAAATGTATTTCTGACAAAGAGGGAAAGTTTTGTTTTAAAAGAAGAACAGAAGTAGCTCCTTTTTATGGTCATATTTCTATTTCTCAGCTTGATATTAGCTTATGTTTGACTAGTAGAGACAATCTGCACCTCCATGAACATGAACTTTGAATATAATGACCAGTTGAGGGCAATCATACATTACCAATCTAATTTAGTCCTTTGCAAGAGACCACCGAGTGGAGCGGCAATGACTTTTTAATAACCCGACCTGTTCAGTCCCACTGAGCTGTGACGATAAAAAGTCTGATTCATTAATTGTGCCGACGGGGGGAGAAATTACGATTCGAATAATGAATCTGTTTGTGCCGTTGTGAGAAATGCTGCGCACTACCGTAAAGTCGTGATCAGCCTGTGATCAATGGTGCTGATGATGATAATGGCATTGTTCATTAAACACACACGGCTTCACAAATGAGGGATTTGACTTCTATCTCTTTCATAGAGCTGGTAATGTGCTTGTATTGTAATTGGCCCTGGATTGGTCAGCGGTTTGTCAAGTGTGAACACAATCCAGTTGTAACCCCCCCCCTTCCATGGATGGATCCGAAGCAAAGATGTGGTTACTTGGTTTCTCTCTCTGCTCTGCTCTGCTCTGCTCTGCGGTGCACCCACACCTGCATGAAGTGGGCTCGAGGAAAACATGCCAGAGACCTGGGCGGCGTGCAGGAGTCTCAGTGTGCTTTCTCAGGTTTAACAAATCAGCAGCAGTTGGCATGCTTTGCCAGCCAAAAACCCACTGACTCCAAAGCAGATAACACAGACAGAGGTGGAGAGGGGGCTGAGAGCCGAGCTGAAATGTTATTTGCTGAAATTTAGACTTCAGCATTAGAACCTGTCTCAGAATTTATACATATATTTATAAGAAACACTGTATCTGTGGCTTTGGAGCGAGTATATCTGCCCTATCTTGAGTTATTTCTTTTTTCTAGCCATACTAGTTGCTTTGCAGATGGCAGTGTTGGTGAGTGGCATCACCACTTTGCTCCGGCTAAAATATCTCAACAACTACTGGAGTGATAGCTGTGCAATTTGGAACGGATATTCAGCACCTCTGGAGGAAATCTTTTGACATTGTTCACTCATTATTATTCCTTTTATAGCACCATCATCAGACAAAAAAACAAACAAAAAAACCCCCCGAAAAGGTTGTTTTTACCATATAGTGGCAATTAGGGCCTCTTTAACGAGTAATGTTACTATCATAAATACTGTCTTCAATAATTGTTTTGTGTATAAATCTTAAAAAATACATAATTTTCATCAAAGTTTCCTTAATGTGAGGGCGTTGTTTTCACATTGCTTGTTTTGTCTAGCCAGCATCTTAAGCTAGCTTTGTATTCACCTCAGTAAATAAAGAATTGATGCTTCAGGCTTGTTAGCTCGTTAGCAAATGCTAGCATGCAGAAAGGTTAACCGAAAATTGTGAACTTTATGTGTGAAACAAAGAGGGGGTCAATCACACTCACGCAAGTCTCAAGATACTGAGGTGACATTTAAGTCAGTTAAGTCAAGTCCCTGCCAAGTCAAAAAAGTCAAGCAAAGTTATTGCTAAGGTCAGGTAAGTCACAAGTTCATACATTTACACAAGTTGCACCAGGGAGTGAGATTTATCACGGAGAATTACTGCCGTTGGATCATTTTTATGAACAAACAAACAAACAAAAAAATACTATTACTCCTTCTAGATTGTTGATATATGTTATCCACAAATAACAGCAAAAATATTGACTTTTAATAAAACAGTTTAAGTTTTTTTGAGTCATTGTCATCACATCTAAGTCAAGTCTCAATTCAATATAGAGTATGCAGAGTCGAGTTCAAATTGAGACTTTTATCAGTGTTAATCAAGCAAGTCCTCAAATTATGTGACTTGGGTCTGACTTTACTGTCTCAAGTCATGTGACTTTGCTTCGTCTGATTGACTGAGCAGCTGATTGGTCACGGCAGCGTGATCTGAGTTGTGTATGTTTTTTTTCCAAAAGATGATTCTATTTTAACTTTACCTTGACTGCCACAGGGTTTTTTTTTAGCATTTCCTGCAGTCTGCAGAGCCGCAGCCTAAACAAAATGCCCATAAATAAAATAAATGCGCTCTTCTGTATATAACTGACCCGTTTCCACTCAGTTCCAGCCAGGTTGTCAGCGAGGCTCTCACCTTCAGGCTTCCTAGCCTCTGAGCAACGCTGTCTGTACCCGCCTGCCATCGAATAAACTTATCTTCAACTCCTCAATACACTTCCTGTTCGGATTGTATTTGGGTCTATTCCCCCGTTGCCTCAGACTCACCTCTGTTACGCAAACCTTCACAGGAAATGCTGTTCACCAGCACGTCTGAAGTGTGATAACTGAGCAAAGAAGTGACTCATATTCAGAGACAGGGAATTGACTAAGTGTTGATTCGACACACATAGGCGGGATTTTTCTTGGTGTGAGGAGGATGGTGTTACTTTCAGGACTGCGGATGGGACACGATTACTGTATTTGTCTGGCAAAAACCAAACCACTGGAACACATCTGCAAACAAATGACCAAAGACAAAGGGAATATATTGCTTGAGATGCAGACACACATTGTTGGGCGCAAGTGAAATGTTATGAAAATTGCTGTTGTAAATGTGTCATGCAGCATTGGGGGGGGGTGGTGCTGGGACACCTTCTGTGCTCTAGCTGGTGATTCACTTCTACGAGTGCAGCTTCACAGACGTTACTTGCAGCACACATCATCATCTCTCTCTCTCTCTCTCCTGTTGTTTCACTCATGCCATTTCTGTGTCACTCCTCCTCTCACTCTTTAGATCACTCACTTGATCTCTCACTCTCTCTCTCTCTGTCTTCATCTTTAATATTATGCACATATAAACACACATGATTACACAATGTCAAGGTGAGTGAGTCGAGCACTTTCATGCATCATTAGCTCAGTGGTAACAGCACAGAGATAAAGAGGATGTCTGATTGAGATAAATAAAACTCGACCATAATGCTCTTAAATAATGCACTGAATATAACCTGTAAATAATGCACATATTCTTAGAGTGAAATATTTCAGTTAAAAAAATACAATAAAATATAATCACACTGCAGTCACATGACCCAAGTAAGTCATGTTCAACCAACTGCAACATGATGTTCTTCTGTGCACAACCATATGGATTTACACCAGCAGAGCCACTGATGGAGCAATACTTTCACAAATGTGTCCTCACACCCTTTTTGCAGACTGTGAAAAAACTGGGGAAGAAACTATTCACCAAAGAAAATTTGTCTGACTGTGTTTCTGTAAATGTTGACATATCTTTTAGAAGTCCAGATTTGGCCAGATTTATAAAATAAATACACTTTTTCTAACATGATGTAAAACCTGCACAGCATGAGACATAATCGTTTCATATATGATGCAGCTACATCATTTACTTATCTGGTTAAGATTCTATCTACAGTGATGAAAAATGCCAGTAATATCTGCTAGCTGTCGTATCTTTTATGATGTATTGTTTACAAAGACTGCCATTAAGGACAGAGTGAGCCATATATGTCATGTATGTAATGTTACCCACATCACATACATTTATGGTGAACATTTTCACACTTTCCATGAGGAGTTTTTTTCTCTCAGTTTAAACAATCTTGATGAAATCTTCAGAAAAAAAGTTCAAAAACTGTTTTGTGCTTACTGGATGCTGATTTATAGCTACATGTCGAACCTTTCAGCAACTTAGTTACGATGAGTCCCTAAAAGCACAACACTCCGAGCCAGCCAGTTATTAAATATCCTCTGTAGAATCACAAATGTATTTTACTTCAACCCCATTGACTGGAGAGCCAGACAACGAAATGAACCTCACTCGGGTACCACAAACTGAACGTCATTTCTAGAAATACCAGGCGAGGATTTAAAAAAAACAACAACAAAAATAACCTATCAAATAGCTACTCACTTAAAAGCCACCTATGATTGATATGTTCCATCAGCTTCTCCATCAGCATTCCTCTCATTCTAAACTATTCAGAAAATGAGCTTTTAACAAGCTCTGAGTTCCAGACGTGTTTCGCTTGAATCTCGTAGCTGACATACCAGCAGGAGGTTACTTTAAAAAACAAGATTAATGTTCGTTGACCTATACTGAGAGAGTTCAGTCCCCTTCGCTGAGTCTAAACATTCAGACGCAGGCGTAAAGTGCATAATATTCCAGTTTTTGTGGAAACTCATTATAGACATCAAGCCCAAAATGCTCCCTGCTTTATATAAGCTGCACTTACATCATGAAGATTCAGAAGGAATGCTAAATAAGGTAATCAGGCTTGGCAAAGGGCAACAAATATCACCATTTCATAAGAGGAATTGCATTTTAAAGTAGCCAAATTCCAAGACATGAGCAGCCTGATGCTTTATGTAGCAATGATTTGAAGACAGTTGTAAACACACAGATTTTTTTTCATGCTCTGGTTTAAAATATGGCATGCTTTGAATTTAATGAGCCGTCAATGTGACTGTCATCCCAATTCTGGCCTTAAGTACTATCAGTTTTATGCAATCATGCAGGTAGGCCTCCACGGGACCCCCGTTCGACCTCCTCCGAGTCACCAGCACATCATGAATCGCTCAGATGTGCTGTCAGAGCCATTCGCGGTGACACACAAAATTGTCCTGAGTCATTTTCTTTTCCGAGCTTCGAGTGGCATCAAAAAAAAAGAAGAACGCCAATCACTGCAGACAGAGAGAGAGAGAGAGGGAGAGAGAGGGGGACAAGGAGAGAGAGAGAGACAGAGACAGTGACCTGTCGAGCTGTCGCCACAGCAACCTTCTATCATGAAAAACCTTCCTTGAACAGCTGTTGTGATCTTGTGTGATTAAGCATGTGTTGTAGTCATCGTGAGCTCTCAGTCTAATAACAAGAGGTGGAAGGAATATAAAAAAAAAAGAAAGCATGAAGAGAGGAGGAGGAGGAGTGAAGGCCAAGGAGGAGGAGGGAAGAGTAAAAAGAGAAATAAGAAAAAAGATTTTTTTTTGTGTCAACTGAGCGATTGCTTCTCTTAGACTAGATTAGCAGAACACTTGAAAGAGAACAGGGATTTTTTTTTTCCAGAGTGTGAGAGAAAGAGAGAGATGGGGGCGTCTGGCAGAAATGAAAAGCATTTTTTAAAAAAAAAGAAAAAGAAAAGAAAAATATGTGACAAGCCTTGAAGCTATATGAGGATTTATTACAAAGTCCAACCAAAGTGAGCAAATAAGAATCTGCAGTTTAAATAGAAACGCTTGGTGTATTACCCTCATATACTTTAATATTACATTCCACTGTATTGCTGAGTGGGAGCATTCAGAGAGAGGCGCAAAGCAAATATGTGTCTGAAAAGAGAGGTGGCATTAACAGCCCATTGCAAAAAGTCTTTTCTGAAAGGGTTAGAGGGTGAAACAAAATAAAAATCCAGCCTCCTCTTTATTCAGCATCATCTCTCTCTCTCTCTCTCTTTTGTTTCTTTCCGTCTCTGCTTTTCCCGGCAGAGCCATCGCTGGCACGGTTCATCTGCTGCTGAGTTTTCAGTCGTAAAAACAGCTTGGTGTTTATTCAGGCCCCTTCTCTCTCTCTTTTTATGTGGAGCCACCATTCCGTATAATGAACCAGCATCGGGAAGACACACGAGTCCCACCCCTCCACATCTAGGAAAAGCTATATAAGCAATAATGAGGGCTGATTGATAAGTTTGTGGCCTTAAGAGTCTGCGTTCAATGGAGTGATGCTAAGTAGCTAGCAAGGCTAGCTTTGCACTTGATAACTCTTATTAAGTTAAGTTGTCTTAGAGTTGGTATCGTGTGAAGCGTGCAGCTTCTTTCTGAGAAAAGGACTAATGGAGCTCTGCGGGTAGTCACCACAGCTATGCAAATTCAAGCTGTTAATGGCCCGTAAAAACCTCCAAAAACTGTAGGCTGGATGCTTGTTCATCTGTAATATCTCATTTTCTTTTTTCTGCCTGTTAAATACAGAAAAAAGGTGTGAGACTTAAAAAAAAAAAAAAAAAATCAATTTTTCATGGAAAACATGTCACAGTGTGGAAAGACAGACGTGCAAATGATAAAATGACACATAGCTCAATTCCATCTTTGCTGCTTTGGTTTCAGGGGATATTTGAATGGAACAGAGCTGTTGTTAACGTTATTAGCGACACCTGCTCTTTTTCCTACCAGGACAAGGAAATTAAAAAATGTCTGTTGTTTAAAGGCGTCTTTGATGGAGCTGTGCTGAATAAAAAAATGAATGTGACAAGCAACGTTGTGTTAACTAATTACCTTTTCTGATGAGTCATTAGTCAAGTTATTTAATTGCTCTTTCAATTTGTAATTTATAATGAGTAAGCTAATCGTATTTTGTAAGTAATATTTCGCCCAAGGCTTCTTATTGTAAGAAAAGAATTTAAAATGAGCTATTGAGGAAAGTATATCTCTGTATTAGTCTGACAGCTTATGCATTTTTTAGGCACAGATATAAGAAAAAATGAATATCATCCTATTGTATTAATTTGTGTCCTGCTGGCAAAACTTTGATCACTTCGGAATTTTATTCTGGCCCAATCTTTCTCTGTTTCCATTCCTTTTTTTCCCATCCCTCCCATACTGCTCATATCCCTTTCATCATCCTAGTTTCTCTCCATCCTTGGCACCCGTCCGCCCGTCCCTCTCTCTTCTCCTCCGAAGCCAGAAGGCCACTGTTCGATAATGACATATCAATCTGTAATGTACTCTGGTCATGACTCACCCACAGATGGCTTGGAGAAATACACTTTCTCCCCGCCCCCCTGCAGTGCCCCAGTTACCAATAAAGAAGTGTCTGAGGCTGTCAAACTGTGCTCTCTCTTGTGGTGTGATATTGAAATTTGGTGATTTAGATGCTATGGAACAGGGTGCGACTCTGGCGACTTTCACTCCTAATTTTGAATTTGTGGCCTCTGATAAGTCATGATTAAATGCGGTGGCCAGAACAAACATACAGAGACATGGAGGAGGCTGGAGTTCCTGCTGCTGTGCATTAAAACTGAGCTACATCACCTAATACCTGGCGTGTGTTGCTGTGACCTGAGAATTTCTTTTTCTAAGAAGAAATTCTTTTTCTAAGAAGTATGGGAGGCTTGTGTGGTTGTCTATTGAGTTTTTATTTTGGGGGGATATATCTGGAGGAATTATCAGCTTGGAAAAAGAGGAAAAGAGGGTCTTTTATGCAAGAATCCCAGATCCTCTTGGGTAAAATAGAAAATAAGCCCTACGTTAGCTGAGACAATGACTTTGAAAGTGGATAACTGTGATGCAGAGGAGTGTGTAGGGGCTATAAAGAGGGAAATGAAGCATGATGGGAAGTGAAGAATGACTGTGGAGAAGATATAGTGAAGAAAGGACTGTTACGCCCAGCTGAGATGGTGGTTAAAAAGAAGCGGCTTAGAAGAAAAGAAAGCTGAAAAGAAAAATCACTATCACTAGTTTAGCACATTTTGCTACAAATATGACTATTGCATGAAAGGAAATTATACATCCTCTCTTTGTTGCTGCCTGGATTGCAAAATGTTTCAAAGCTCTAACATTTTGAAGGTGCTAGAAAGCCAAATGAAGGAAAGACAGGATGCCACATGGCACTGTTGAGACATTGTTCTGATCCCTGCATTAGAACTGACAACTGCTAATGGTCATCTGCTCTCTGTCACTTCTGATGTAGCTGCTGCTCACACCAGATTGTTATGGTACTAATAGTATTATAATTACCTCAAATGCCTAAAGATTGTTTACTCGCCTGTGGGTGGGCTCGCACTGTGGGAGTTTAACCAAATGCGGCAAAAAAAAAATGCACGCCATCAACATTACGGCTTCCCCGCTGCTGCTGCTGCTTCCATCACCTTCAATTTTCACATTGTCCCTGCATGTTTATCTGTAATAAATATGCAGTATTTTACTTTATGTCTTTACTTCATATACATCTATAGTGATTAACCACTTCTTGTCTGTTGTGGGCATGCAAACTGTGATAAATAGACCAGCTGGCCCGATGAAGATACCAGCTGGTCGTCATAAACCACTCAAACTAATAACTGTATGTAAGGCAATGCTGCAAGCTCGCTACAATGCAGGTTTAGGCTCAGGATTCATCAATCAGCATAGTAGAGAGGGGGCTGTTAAAAACAGAAACACAGCATAGATGTGCACAACAATGTTTCCAAAAATGCATTTTAAGCATTCAAAAGATTGTTAGATAATGACAAAATAATCAAAATCATGACACTCTTTCTAGCTAATGTTTTGTAAAATAACCACTTTATTTTGAGAATTATTTTTTACAAAATGTTGATCAAACCTATTGTATTCCTCACCAGATTACGAGAATACAGAGCATGCAAAATAAATGTGTTGGTGAAAAGCACCAGAAGCCTTCGCCTCAGTTCCATATGTGATGATACATCTTCATTTAGGGGGAGGACAGAAAGTCCCGACTTGTTCATGAGGTGGCACACCAAGACTTTGTTAATGACGATACTGCACAGTGAGACATACATTAAGCACATATGGAAATCGACATTAGCACACCATGTTAGGATCATTAATCAAACATGTAGAGAAGAATTTATGTTACTTTTGACGTTCAGTAGTACTTTTTCCTTGTGTGTGTGCTGGAAAAGTTGGTTTTGTCACTCATGCATTCTCAGCTTCTTGGATTTAGGCCTACAAAACTCATTTTTGGATGATTTACATTAAGTCTTTATTACTACATGTGCAGAGTTGGCCTGAGAGTGGCAGAAGGGGAAGAATCTCAGACTGCAGAAAGAAGTGATAAGTTGGTTTTGGGGCAGTGATTGATCCGGACCAGGCTGTTGCGGGCGAACGACCGAATGTGCAAGCTAGGCCTCTTCGCTCTGACAGACTGAAATCCTCCCATCGTGGCCACAAAGCTCTCGTATAGCTACGGGAATGACGTGGGCCACATCACTGGAAGCTTTCCCAGGCGCTATCACGCTAATGTTTTGAATCAGGGCATTTTTGCAGTGAGCTTGGTTCCAGTGTAGCAGCCCTTTCTTGTCACATTGTTAAAACTGATATATTCTCCTGCAAACAGGAGGGTTCACAGAGGGCGCAGGCTGACGGCACTAATTGGCGGATACTCGTTTGTTTGTTCTGGAAGCGTTCATGATAATAGAAGTGAATTCAAAAGGAGGTGGGGTGAGAAATGCAAAGAGAGAGAGTGGTAGGAGTGGTAGACGTGGGTTAAGACAAAAGCATGTGTCACAGTCTTTTCTGTCTGTCGACTGCGATAAGCATGTTTAAGTGGAAGACCTCAGAGCAAGCTGAAAAGAGCCAGGACATAAAGGATGCAGCAGTTCTACTCTCTGTGTTTTCTTCTCCACCATAATGTTGCTATGTGCAGCCTTGTTTCTCTTAGTTGTATAGGGAGGAAAAAATAAATTATAATGTATACAAGCCACAGCTGCTGTATGTGTATTTTTCTGGATGGTAATGCATGCATTTGCTTTTATACCTAGCATAAAATCAACTTTAACACCATATGGTGTGACAAACCTAAAAGCTGTTTTCAAGTCTTGAGATTCAATTGAGGCATCTTTATTATAGTTTGACTTTTTGGGAATTTGCTTATTTAAAGAAAGAAGAGAGGAGGGAAGGTATAAAATTTTTCAATATCACATACGGCCATACTCAGTACAATGTAGTAAAATCAGTCCTCTACATTAAACCCACCAATGAGGAGCAGTGGAAAGCCACTTTACAGCCTCTGAGGAACAACTCCAGCTTCAGGACAGTGCTTTGGTCAAGGGCACAGACTGAAGAATTAAACTAATACACATGTTTTTAACTATTATTTATTTTTTTGGCAGGAGTTAGGCCTTGTCCATAAATGCACGGATATTGTTAAAAACATAGCTTTTTAAAATGCAGTTTGGCCTTTCGTCCACACAGAACAGAGCTTTACGTCCTAGCAAACTCCTGCTCGGGAGAAGACCTTTCGAAAAAGACTGTTTGCAGTGGTAAAGTTAGGGTTAGCTCTTAGTAGGCTTTTGATTAGGCACTATGGTTTTGGGATCTTTTTCATATTGCCCCTTGTTGTAGCCATTTTTATCCTTCCCATTAAAGAGGAAAAAGTTTAAGACCGAATA
>JAQNCA010000018.1:7958558-7969208 GCA_029783725.1 Acanthurus tractus
GGATCTTTTTCATATTGCCCCTTGTTGTAGCCATTTTTATCCTTCCCATTAAAGAGGAAAAAGTTTAAGACCGAATATATCAACCCAATTGTAGAAACTCAACTTAGCCCCTACTCCTGCTGCTTCATGCCTCAAACGCCACAACTATTGACTGCCTGCACATGCATATCATAGGTGAGATGGAGAGACCCCAGTGCTGCTGGCAGAAGAGCTGACTACATTACTCCTAATAGCATGCATGGTAATAAATTACAATCCAACATATTTTAATATATTTCTCACTTTTTTCAAAATAGTCTAAATTTGTTGCTATTCGCTTTTAAAAAATAAAAGTTGCAAAATCTATCCATCTAATCTTACTCTCTGCAAAAAAAATGGAAAGGAGAAAAACCATTTAAATGGAAGCTATCAGTAAAGTGAATGTGTACTCTAGTCTATATGACAGCCTTTAACTGTTCAGCTGTTAGTACACAAGGAGAGAGAGAAACCTATAATTATAAAAGAACCTGAGACATTAAACGCCTTTACAATCCACTCAAGATTCAAAGAGTGCTCTCTCACCTGTGTGTGTATTTATCTCGGTCCATGCCCGCAGTGCTATGCCATCTCAGTCACATCTAGTTTTAGACTTTCTATTTGCTTTCGTGCCGTCCACTGCCCCGAGGTTGAGGGAGAGGAAATAACTCAGCATGCTCAGGCAGAGTTCAGCAGAACAAAAAACATTTGGGTTAAAGTGACACAGTGAAATTCTGTTGGCTCTGCAGCATTATACCACCGCCGCAAAAAACTACAGAGCTTGCAGCTCGTAGGTTGAGGCCAGCTCTTTTTGGAAGAAAATAAAACCAGAAGCGGAAGAGAGATGGAGGGAGGAATTTCCTTAAAAGCTTTGAATCCATTTTTCTTTAGCCCTCGGCTATGTTCATAGATGGTTCATTTCCAAAAAAATCTGAATAATGGTTTTGGACAGCATCTATTGAGAGTGCACTTGAGGCCATGAGTCCACCAAACTCAATTACCAACTGTTCAGAAAATGTTCTTTATCGGTAATAGTGATAGTAGGGAGCAGGATGGAAATGGTGACAAATCTTCTTACTATCTTTTTTTCCAACGATTTTATGTGTCTTACATGTGGGGTTGGCACTGTATTATATGTGCTGCTTAAAAAATACAAAGACTTCTGCCAGAGACTGGAAGTAAAATCAAATTCTCATCACCCATTTTAACAAAGAGAATGTTTAATTTGCTCAGTGGCTGTAGAGAAATGTGTTCATTTTTTTTTCAACAATATCTTTCTCCTGCCAGCTGTTTGAATTGTTTTCCAAGTAGATGCAATCATCACTGACTTTGCAGCTGACTTCTCCACTGAGAGGAATTCATCTGAAGAGTTATTGGATCCAGACACAGAAACATATTTAGCTTTTTTGTATGTTTGTGCATGAGCAGGTGCCATGGCCGTGCCAGCTACGTATTATCAACCTAGTGAGTTCAAACAGTGCGACTTGCTCTTGTAAACATTTGTTCTCCATCGTGCTTCAGTGTCATCTGCAAACAGCGGTTGCAGATTATTCCGATGAGCATGAAGATACTCTGTTGTCTGTGGATACGCTGCAAATGCAAATGAAGCTCCAGTGTGAGAGGCTTTATGTCCATTCTGGGAAATTCTTGATGAAGGTTCATCATCTGACATTTCTGAAATGTCCCTTGACATTTTTGCTGTCACGCACAAAAACACATGTCAAACAGGTTCTCGGAATCTTATAAATATTTATAATCCCAGAGATGTCTACAAAAAGTCAGTTTAGAAATGATTAATCTCAAGAAAGTGGAAACATATCAGTCGACCTTATCAGGGAATATATCCCCCCTCAGAGGAAAAAAGTTCATATGACCCATTAAGAATTTTATATGGTTGAAAGAAGATGTATTAGTCTGCAACAGAATTTCTGCAGATGCAGAAATCATGGCTGAAAAATTGTCATCTTCCAGCATAATTTACTGTTTTGAGCACCTGGTTGGTGTTACTGTTGTATGCTACCACTGAACCAAGCTACAGAAGGTTAGCTTGTGCAAATTAAACTAGGTTTAGCCTTGTTTGTTTCACTTTACTTTACTCTGTTTTTCATCCCAACGGTCTATGTTTCATTTTTCAAAGAGTTTAAGTCACTGACTGTAAAAAAATAAAAATAAGGAGGGCATGATAGCACCTTAAAAGTGACACCAAGATATTGTGATCGCCCCTTGTGACTGGCCGCAGCATGGGTCATAAAATCTTGCCCCTCCATGTTAGCAGATGGCTTAAACTAAAAAATTGAAGGTTTATGTAAATTTAGGTTTGTCTTATCACGCTGGTGTATTGTCAACTTTTGCTTATCAGTTTAATTTTAATAAGTTAGTTGATATAAAAAAAAAAGGATGTAAATAATTTCATGAATTTCATGTTCGACAGCTAACTCGAACCCATCACTGAGCCTGACAGTTGTATTGTTGTTGCAGGACCTTGACACCGCAGCTCCATGGACTGATCGCTACTGTGCACACTCTGGCTGCAAATGATGACACCAGCACAAATGACAGAGGGATATTTCAGCTTCATTTTAGTGCTTTAGAATGTAAACGCTTCTGAAATTGCTTCAACTCGCTAATTCTCCATAAGCCAGAGGACACGACCTCAGCGCCCTCATTGTTACAGCTCTGCTCCACACTAGTATACATGGGTTTAAATGCCTCTGAAGTCTATGAAGCCAGTGAGCTGCAATTTATCCACAAAACTTAGCTATTAATTGTAGCTGCCACATGATACACATATCCAAAAAGCTGTTGAAATTAACACTTCTGTGATAAATATGAATTTGCAACTGCTACTTCAGCTTCTGTGCCAAATAAAACGGCAGGACATTCTCACTTCTGGTCTTTTGGGTGAAAAATGATATCAAGTTGAAAGAGTGAAATAATTTCTAGTTAGTAATTTAGTCAGTGTATCAGGCTTATTTCTAATACCATGTTAGACATAATTTTACAGAGCTTGCTCTCGGGATGCAGGTTTATACCTTGAGTGTTTCCACTTTTTCAGATGATGGTTAAGACAGAAATCTGATGATGTGCAGTTCAGTGACTGCTTTTTTTACAGTTCAGCATGACATATTTTTGAGCTGGAACACTGCAGGAAATACTGTTCTAAAAAAAGCTTAGATAAGCTACATAAAAAATAAATAAATTAATAAATGAAATAAAAAATTCAATGGTCAAATAAATCCAATATTGAATCATTTCATGCTTTCACTTTTCACCATATTTACCTCTCCTGATTTAGGAAATTCTGTCAGAAGAAAAGAGCAAAGTGTTTTCTTTAAAAAAAAAACAAACTATTGCCTGAAGGTATTCCTCCGAATCTTTGAGGTTATTAAGTTGAACATTTGAAGTTTCTTCTGACCTACTTTGGAGTTTCTTTACCTGGCTGTTGGTCCCACTGTTTGGAGATTTTACCTCGATCTCACGGTGAATCACAACGGTTACAGTAATTGGGACTGACACTGCTCAGGACCATTGTTCTGAATATAATTATGTTGATGATTTATGTGTCAGACAACCCCCCTCCCAACACCCCCCAACCCCCACCACACATGTGAACGCTCACACAGACCCACACAGAGACACATACAAACACATATACCAACACAGGATACAATACCTGAGGGAGATGTGGGCGGGCACAAAGATTAACTTTGTGCCAATTTAGCCATGAATCAAGTCGCGGTCTGGCTCCACCTGTCACAGCATAGAAATGGCGCGATGTTACCTCCCACTTGGCTCTGGGGAGAAGGACTTACAGCAGATGGATGGGCTGATACAGGAGGGATCTGGTTCATAGGATGGGTTTCTATATGCGGGTTGAGAATATAGGTCAGTAACACATTTACACTCTTTTATAATGTCGAGCTTTTACACCAAGCGCTCCAAATTACGACTCCCACTCTCCCATCATGATCACTTTGTTGCCAAGGTGATGAATCAGTGAAAGATTTTTTAAAAAACAGAGAGATGCAAAACATAGAAAACAAGAACAGCTTAACATTTTCAGCTCGGCGGATACAAAAAAAAGTTTTTGATTGCTTCTGTATTGTGTTATTCATTTTTTTTTTCTCAAGACACAAGCAAGTGGGGAAGAGATGCATCATGCAAGTGATTGATTAGAAAAACCAAAACAACAACCTTGTTTTGTTTCTGCATCTTTTTTTTATATATTTTTTTTTTTTCCCAAAAAGAGTGTCACAATAAATCTCACCCCCCTCTCCTCCTGTGTGCTGCAGGAGGAGGAGGCTGTTTTGCCGGTTACTCGCTGTGGCACCGGACTTGTTTATGGCGTACTGTGCTCTCAGCAGAAAATAGGAGGATAAGAGAGAGGAAGGAGATGGAGAGAAAGATTGGGGGGTGGGGGGTGGGGGTGTAGAAGGAGCTAAGTGAAGGGATGAAAGGGGGAATGGAGGGATAGCATAGAGAGATGGAGGCAGAGGGGGCCTTGCTGCAGTGTTGTGGCTGCTCTCCAAGGGCGATGTTGCTCCTGGTGAACAAACAAAAATACTGGTCTCAGCTAAATATAACATTTCCCTTCGTGCGCAGGCCTTCAGAGAGGTGGCGGGAGGCAGGAGAGGGGACGAGAGAGGAAAGGGTGTTGAGGCGATGTTCTGTCGCTGTGTGATGCCCCCCTGACCTGCAGGAGGCCACCTAAAGCAGAGTGTGGCGTTAATAACACCGGGGTCAGGATCTGCTCTCCTGTTGGATCACCTCTTGGGATTTTCCTCTGGCGTCACATCACTCCTCTCTTCTGCTACTATATCTGTATTACGCTGAAATAAGTAGAAGTTTCCCTCTTTTCTGCCACTTCTGTTTGTTCATTATGCATTAAAAAACAGCAAAGATGACTTCCCCTCATCTGAAACCTCTGATTTTCTCACAACGCTCCCTTTACATTGCCCTCCCCTCCATCTCACTTTGTTTCTTTTATCAACCGACACAGATACAGAGCTTTTAAAATGAACTACCGCTGCCGCCGATGGACATTAATAATTTACAGGGCAGCCAATGCAGCAGAAGAATGAAAATTAAACATAGTAGCCCATGCATGAGAGGAAGGAAACCAACCATGCATGGCCTGACTGGTGTGTTTAAGTGTGTGCAGAAGGGTTGGTGGAAAAATTAGCGGCAACACAAACACATAACCGGGTTTAGTTTCAACAGGGATCGCAGAACTGAGTCGTTACATCCCTCTCAACAACATCAAGCAGCTGTTTTTAGCACACGGCCAGTTCTGACAAAGTTAGCGACAAGCTGGTTAAGATGGTGGAGAATTTAGAAGCTAATAAGCTAAAAGAGGATCCGCATTTGTTAGGCGGCCCAAAAAAAGTCTCCAAATAAATGCTAATGCTGCTCCTCCCTCCATTTGTCCATTATTCATGTAAAAACTTAATCGCAAGTCATATCATTGAGAGTTTACAAATGTTATTTTAGAAGTTTAGAGCTCTTGCAGATTAGCTCTTGGAGATTGACTTTGACCAGTAACATCCAGGCTAGCGCTGCTGTGAGGAGTCGCCTGGCCCTTTCAACACAGCATCAACATTCATCACTCCAAAATCAGCCAGACCCAAAGTTACCTTGGGCCAATGATTAAAAGACAGATTGATGATTAAGAAGTGAGGCATCAAAAAATAGACCCTGACAGCTATCAAAGGTGCCATTAAGACCATGCCGGCTCTGCAGGACAGAGTGGAGTTTCACCAAGGATTAAAAAGAAGCTAACTTATAATGAAGACTATGACTCTGACTTGTATGAGAGGTCAGGTTATGAGAGGAAAAAGGTCAAGCTATGCTGCAGAAGTCACCACTTTCCGGCCCACACTCTCTGTGTTTTGGAGGGACGGCCTGGCTGAGCACCACCGCCTGCAACAAAAAGTCCCAACTGAAAAAAAAAAAGCAGCTAAGGATGAAAATATATTGGCATAGAAAAAGAGCCTCATGTCTGATAATAAGAGAATAAAGAATTTGGTCTGTTTCGAGGAGAGGAGGAGGAGACTTGCAGAACATCACATGAGTCATAGGAGGACAAGCTAACAGCGCGTTTAAGAGAGGTGTAATCAAGATTTTGTGTTAAAAATGATTGGGGGTGACCTTTGACCTCTGCCTTACACCTTGCTCCATAACCCACAGATCTTCAAAAATACCAAAATCTCACCCATCTGACCCGTGAATTCCCTGTGCTCCCTTGATTTTCTGTCTCCATTTAATGATTTTTAGAGATCAACATAGAAAATACATTTAAAAAACTGAGATCCATCTGAAACTATGTGTGGCTTTCTTAGTGAATTTACTGAGTTAGCTTGAGAAAAAACCATTGAGGAGATTTTTTTTTCCCCTCTTAGAAAAAAATCTTTGTTAAATTGCTGCTGCCACAAGTCATTGAGTTGTGCTTCTTCAAATAATATCGCCTTAAATGTATTCTCTCTGCATCGGTGCAGTCTGACAGCAGCACATCCATGCCACCTGCCCTGCCTCTGCCTCTGCCGCTGCCGCTCTCTCTCTCTTTGTTCCCCCTCTCACAGACACTCTCACACAAACACACACACAGCATTTCATGTTTTGTCATTACAGCAAAAGATATTACCATTTAGCTCCCCCAGGTATTTGTTAGAGACCAGGAGCAATGCTCACAGTGGCTTCTCTCTCAATTGGTGATTATCTTCAATGAGGTTACTGTGGTCTGCAGACAAATGCACACAGGATATTTTCATATCCAGTTCGCCTAGAAAGCAAACCACTGCCAATTTACTCAGCCTGGGCGCATCTTTGTGTGTATACACACATTTTGCAAACTATATGAGCACATCAGTACGCTCATCCCACGCATGTTTGTATGTTTTCCTCTGAGCGTTTTTTCTGTAAAGCAAAGACTTCTAAGTTCTTCAAAGAACATAACAACATAAGAATAAAGGAAGCCTGAAGTTGGTGGCTAGAAGGCTTGGAGGCTGGGTTTTTGCTTGACACATTCAGAGGCAGATATGGCAGTACACTAGAGGCTTTGCCTGGGTAAAACTCAGCACCAATTCTCATCGCACACTCCGATCCGGACTGACTTGTGTGGCGGGGAAAGCTTCAGGTGAGGAACCACAAAGCTGGTGAAGTTTCAGTACCACCGGCAACACAAATCAAACACAAAACCTTCCAGGGAGAAGAGAACAAGGAGCGACAAACTTATTTAGCAACGCTGCCCGTCCGTTCTCACTTCACCATCAGCTCAGTGGCAAGTCGGGTCAATATCCCCCCCGCCCCGCCCGGTTACACAATGAGAAAAAAAATGGCAAAGGAAAATAAACACGCTTGTTTCGAGGGTTTATCAAGCACTACACGGGGGTCAGAATCGAATCACCAGATGTCATTCACCGTAAATGTGTTGATCAGAGTTAAATTGAGCCCAGGAAACGTTTATGGCAGGCTGCCGCCACGGGAAGGGCTGGATTAATCACGGGTAGGAAATTCACACCTCCCGAGTATGTCAACCACTTCCTATCTTTAGACAAATACGCAAGGAGACAGACAGACGCTCTGCCACCCTCCGGCTGGCAATGACACACTATGCAAATTGACATTCCTGCGTATATAATAGACTTAATAATGAAATACTAATGGTATTTTGAGCTGCCGTCTCTCCTTTTGATGTGCTCTGAGTAGACAGTAGAGAGCCTGTGACCTCCAGGTGTGAGCGATGATATTTGGAGGGACAGCGCCAACCTCCTGTAGAGTCTGACATCCACGTACCCTGGATGGAACGAATTACAAAAGAAAATGAAATTCTCCTCAACACTCGGGACACACCTCAGGCGCTATCAGACACGTCTGTCATAGAGTGACAAAGCATGTAGCGAGTTTTTAAAGATAAAATCCAGCAATGTATTTCAATTTTACTGTCGTGTGTGGGTAGTTCATGACTCCTGATACCAAGACTTGCAGACACTCTTTTATAAGTGCAGCTTAACATCCTCATCGTGTAACACTCTCTATACAGCAGTCAAGATGACTGCAAAGGAAAAGGCAGTTCATGATCACATCCTCAGGGATCCATTTGTGATGTGATTTACTTTGTCTGTTTGTAGCGCCTCTCTTTGACAAGTCGCACTGCAGAAATTTGTGTTAAATCTCTCATTCTTCCTCGTTTTGTTATATTTTTTGAAACCTGTTTTGTACAAAATTAGCAAATGTAACTCAGCAAAGGTGCCTTGCCAAGTTTTGGATTTCTCAACATGCCAAAGCAATGCGCATGGATTACCAAGAAGCAGCTGCACAGAGTATCTCAAGAGTTTGGAGGATCGTGGGTTTTTAAAGTCTTTCCAAAACCAAAACCACATTTGTAAGGAATAAATATCTTAGACTTTATCTCTGCACTACAGCTAGATACATTAGCATGCCCAGCTAACTTGCTTATGGCCTGCTGCCAACAGGAGTAACCTGGCATTACTTTAAAGTCAGTAAGGTAGAGCCTTTTGAGGGTTATGTTACATTAGAAATACCATAGTTGAATTAGAAGTAGAGCTCTTTATGGTTGGAGAAAGCTTTCTCAAGCCACCTCAGAGCAGAATCTGTGCCTGAGATGGTGTTAAGTTTGCCAAAAACAATTAAGGTGCATTCATAAATCTAATCTGATGCTTTAAACTCAAATGAAAGAGTGGCTTTTCAAAGAAGTAGAGCCTGCTCTTTCTGTAAGAGCTAATGAACAAGTCAACTGCCAGAATATAGATTAACGAAGAACTTTCTTATTGATGTGTAGGCTAACGTAATGCAAAATGTGTGTAAAAGCTTTTTGACAGTGAAGGGGATGGGGTTGTAAAAGAAGATGAGACATATTGAACCTGTGAAAACAAGTTTTAGAAATAGTGGCTGCTAATTGGCAATTAACTAAAGCTACACATACATTAGGCTTGGTTGCTGCACTAGCTAGGGTGTCGAGTTTAGCTCTTCATGGAACACTAGGGAGAGGATGCTCATAAAAATGTAAAATACACTTTAAGTGTTAAGTCTGTAACTGTTTTGACTGTAAATCATATATATGCAACCTACACGCAGTTTATGGTAGCAGCTGTGACTAAAAGTAGGTGGGGCTTAAATAATTCTAAGTAGGATTTATATGTTAAAAATCATATGTGTGCACAGTATGCGTGAATAATTAGAAGTTTGTGAGTTTTTAGTTGTCCATGTTCATTTGTGCTCACTCTGCATCAGGCATGAATTATTCTAATTAATTATTCACATAGTTTTTGTAAAATAGGGTGAAAGAAAAGATTTAAACTAAATAGCTAATTATTTGTAATTGGGTGAGAGATGCCACAGTTCTTTACACAACTTCAGTGTTCACCTTTATGGAAAGTAAAATCTTACATTCAAAACATTGTTCTGTATCTCTGCAGCTCAAATAATGTGTCTAAATATATGTAGGATTTTTGCCAAAATTTGAAGTCTTCCTTGCAAATCAGCTGATTTTCAAGCTCATCACATGGTCCCAAGTGGGATTATCTCACCACATTTGCAAAGTGTTTTACAGATCCTACTAAACATCAGACTAAAGGCCCTCTGCATCACAGAAGGCTTGCTATTTGCTAGCTTATCACAGTGGCATCTTGGAAGCTGACACAACGGTTGGGTGGTGTGTGTGTGACATGGCTGGGCACAGGTTAGTGCACGGATGCAGTTGACAGCTGCCCACACACTGCAGAAAGAGCCCTCTACTTCTGCACTCTACTTCTCTCCCTCTCTCATTTCAGGAGCTGAGGCTCAATTTCACATAATTAGCTGGAGCCTGACAAAGTGAGGCGTCTGTTCAAACACAGGTAGAACATTTAGATGTCAGATGAGAAAAAAAAGAAGGGTGTATGTGTAAAATTATTCTAAACAAATGTACTTGCTGCTTTCATGAAACAACAAAAAGATGAGTAGTCTGTCTGTTAGAGCTAATTTGCAGTTGTTGTGAAGCTGTTTTTCCACCTGAAGCAATGTTGTTTAAAGAATTCTCTAATGATGAGTTGTTGATTGTGCTGTGTTCAAGGTGTGTATGTGTGTGTGTGTGTTTCATGTCAAAGGTGGCTGTTGTGCAAAGGTGCTTGGGGAGTAAAACTGCTAACGCAGAGCATATATGACTCATGATATGTTACAACAACAGCTCCATTGTCAATTTGATGTTAGCTTTGTGCGCTGTTTAAATATAACTGCCTATAAACAATGAATATTTCATAAGATTTAAATGGCTCTCTCCAGCAATTTTAATTGAGTTGCATCAGCCACAAAGCAAAGCATGTAATGCAAAAGTCTATTAGAATTCCATTCCCCATTATAAGAGAGTCTATTAAAGTAAACAAGGACTCATAACCTTCATGCCTTCTTATGCTGGATATCTTACTGTTCAGCGCTCTCTGTAATGCCAGCCTCATTCTGTCGCTCCTCAGGTCTTCGGCCTTGGCCTCTGTTGTCAGTCGTGTGGAGAATAACACGCGCTTGGCTTCGCTCCATAATTCATTTTGGGAAAAACAGGTGTCTGGCCTCGTGTTCACCCCCAACAATGGGGTGGCTTCTGCCTCCAGGCACAGCCACCATGCTTCTATTATCTCTCTCCCT
>JAQNCA010000018.1:7969308-7998382 GCA_029783725.1 Acanthurus tractus
GCCTCGTGTTCACCCCCAACAATGGGGTGGCTTCTGCCTCCAGGCACAGCCACCATGCTTCTATTATCTCTCTCCCTACACACACACACACACGCTCCAGCACAAGCACGCTCGGACAAAGCGGGAACACCGCCAGCATGCACACCCAAATGCAAACATGTAAACATGCATGCATGCACACAAGTATCCACACAAGCACCCATAAACATATTTCTCCGTCTGGCGCTAGGCCATATATTTCTGGCAACAAAGGTTATTCCAACAGATAAACACATTTTAATTACCTGGGCTCCTGTCGCATAGGACATAAACCCACGCAGTTATATTAGAAGAAAGAGATATATTAGGCTGTAATCAAGTTCTATAAATGTTAAGCTGTGAGTGGAAATACTCCTCCAGAACATATCATCTCAGTTTATGTATTATACGGCTTCGAAAATAATCCATAACTGTATATCACAGCCCATAATACCACACATGTCATGTAGCAAATTCTAGCAGTCGTGATGGGAAGCATATTTCTGTGAGACTGTAAATAACATTCCCTGTAGAGAGGCCCGGCCTGAGTACATGCATTTCATCTCCATCCATAATTCATTACCAGATGTTGGTTTATATTGGTTTTCAGGTATCTGCAAGGACTCTGTGGAGATTGCAACATCCCTGTGGTTTTTGGAGTCATTTACTCTGCTCCTCGACGGCACACAGCCGCTTGCAGCACAATATGAGTTAGCTGCCAGGGACTAACCGCTGAGAAACATTCTTGTTTGGACAATTTATGATTTTCAGCATTAGTGGCGTGACATCGGTGTTGGCTCTGCAATCCACTTGATCTGCTTCTTCGTCCCTTTGTTGGAATAATAAAAAAAAAAACAGAGATCAAAGTGAGGAGTGGAGCAGCGTGCCTGTGCAGCGTTGCTGGGATTAAGGAGAGGCATCCTGAAAATATCAAAATGTCCCTAAAACAGACAGACCGAGCGATGCTGGCACACTGCTGTCTTGTTTTAAAGAGTTTTTGTCTTTGAAGGGAGGGGATGGGGTGAGGTCGGTTGGGGGTATGAGGGGGCACTGACAGCGAACACAGCAGATCTGTGAAGACAAAGCTCGCGGTGACAGAGTGTGTTATTCTAGGCAGGCTCCTCTGAATCCATTTGAACGCCCACTCAGACACCTACGGGCTGGCTCATCCATAGCCAGATCAGGTCCTGCGTTCAATCCATTACCTGCTGCTTGGGATGGATGGCAGCAGATTCCTGTGCTGAGGCCGCCGTTATCAAAGAGAAATGGAGGGAGAAGAGGGACAGAGAGGAGATGGAGGGATAAACAAAAGAGCGGCCAGGGTATAAAGGATGACAGCAAGGGGGACCAAAGGATGGAGGGCAGGAAGATAGGGGACTGAGAGGGAGTGAAAGATGGATTAGTTGATACCGAAATGCAGGAAAAACTGGAATTAAAAAGATAACAGTGAATAAAATTGAGCAGTATAAAAGCCCAGCCCTTTTTTTTTATTCTCATTCTTTTTTTCATTTAGAACATTATCACAGTTTTCTCATTTGTTTCAGGTGTTTTTATTTAAGTGAATTCTCTGAATTGAAAAGCTAGAATTTAATTATGAATGATAAATGAGAAAAAAAAATTCCAACAATCTAACAGAGTTACTGTATGACAGCTGGGCAATATGGAGATATTGGAAAGGATTAGAAATGATACTGTAAGTGCTTATCCTGACCTCGAGCTACCATGGCTCCATCATCACACTTTGCTGTCTGAACACACTGAACCACTTTCCCAGACGTGATAAACCAAACTCCCACGCAGCCGCTTTGACAGGGAGAAGCTCCAGCATTAGCTGTGTTCCCTTGCGGTGCTCGGCTTTAATCTGTGTTTGGCCAACTGTCTCTGCAAGTTCAGGTAGTAGCTTGCCACGGAGCAAAGTGGATCAAATGAAGGGAATAAATTAGAGGTATTTTCACCAAGACTTCCCCTCGTCTCGGTGCATCTTTTCAGAGGCCCTTTTTAAAGAGAGATATAAATGGGAGCATTAGCTTGAATCCCACACAAGTGTCTCTCAGCAAGGAAAGAGGACAGGGGAAGTCTTTCTATCTTTTTCTGTCTGTCTCCATCTCTCTCTCTCTCTCTGTAGCTCAGAGTTGCCATCCTCTGTCTTTTTCTCCAAGCCCTCCAATCCCTTCCCCTTGACTGGCCATGTCACATGGGATTATGGCCACATACACCACTGGATGTTTTTGTCACAGAAAGACACTTGCAGTTGCTGAAGAAAAATACTCAGCTCATACTTTCCCCTGGTTGGCATGTTGAGACAGCAGATTTTGTTGTTCCCGTTTTAGAGCTGCGTGATGGGACACTCCAAAAGCAATTATGTTGCATGATGGAAATTTCCACTTTGTGATTATATAACAGTAGGAAATAGGCCACCTGATCCTTGTGTTTTGGGCCGAAACAACTCTAGTGCTCTGGTACACTGATCTGTATCTTAGGGAACAAGGATGAATAAGACAATTTGATGGATAAATAGTGCAGAAATATACAAGTGAGAACATATAAGGACATTTGATTAGAAATGGAAGAACTTCCAAACTGATAACAAAAAGTAAGTTTAGTTTACAATAAATAATGCTAATGCTTGGTGTACATCCTGACGTAGTATCTGAGGCAGCAAGAGATGGACATGATTAGACATTTAAAATGTCATTGCTAACTCGTGTGCTAGACAGTGAAAAGTTCACTTATAATGTTTTTTAATGGATTCAGTCCACAGAAAAAAAGGCCTAAATACTTCATCATGCTTTCTCCTGACGAAACACTAGCTTGTTTTCCATCTGAGCTAGCATCAGCTGAACCACAGACAGCGCAACTACAAGTGCACCAACATTGAATACTTGTGGCAAAAAGGTATTAAACAATGCACGTCCTCAGGACTGAAAAGATGGCAGTTTGAAATATTTGTGAGGGGAAAGTTGATGAGAAATATCCTTCAAACACTTCTGTTAGCTTCTGCTCGCCAACGCTCTGATGGAGTTGGTCATTGTAAAACTGTAGAGGGCTATATTTATACTGGGTCAGGTGAAAAGGGTAAATGTGCTGAGATGTGCTGTGAGCACTGACAAAAACAGCACAGAGGGTGAGAAGGAAAACCATTTGATGCAATAATTCAGCGATACAAGTTACAAAGCAGCGATACATTATGGGACAATATGAGATTTCAAGCTGTTCTTGTGCAGTATTTCTGAAATAATGTAGATGTAAGTACTTCAGTAGGGCAACAACAGTAATAGATAAGAAAAAAATGGATAAGGCATATCTGGCCTGCCAGCTACAGATACAGAAGTTATGGAATAATGAGGCTGGAGGGCAGACAGGAGTATATTAATGGTGTCCTAATTAGCCTCTATGCTTTGAATGCTTAATATTAGTGTATAACTATGTGAACTGCGTGGCCCCAAAACTCTTCATCAGCAATCCTCTTAAAAAATTCTTCACGTGCAAATTTTATATATTAGTGAGTGCTGCTTTCTCTCTGACTCTGACTCTAACTCTGACTATGAATATCTTTCTAGTATATTGAAGCGTCGCTTTGTTATTGATTGGCTTGGAGCGGACAGTTAGCTTGCACCTCATAATAGCAATAACAATAACTTACTTAACATAATAGTACAGGACTTATTCATGTATTTATTTTTTGCCATTTAACATTGTGGAATTCCTCTTTCAGCCAGCCTTCTGTCTGTATTATATTGTGACCCTCTTCCCATTCAGTTTATTTGTTGGTCTATCATTTGATAGAATCACTGGATGGCTGTTGGGAGTTGTATTCCTGAACACCTTTAGAGAGCCTTAGGGCCCATTTTGCTTCTACTTTTTCATAATATGTCATATGCAGTGTTTTCTGTCGTTAGTTTCTCAACCAACAACCTGTGTATTCCTCATTTTATGTTCATGAAAATGTAATACAGTGTTTGAAAAGATGAATTAGGGTTAGTGTTAGTATTTTCTTTGCCTGTATGCTTGTGCACACATTAGAGCTTGCACGCTCACTTTAGATGGGACATGCACTGACACTTGCCCATGCCCAGCAGCTACAGTAATCAAAGAAATTACTTAAAAAAGAGTTAACAATGTCTTCTCTTAAATCAATTTTATTAAAATAAGTCCCTCGCTTTTGAGATTTTTAGGATCCCGTATGTAATCCTGTATTGCTATTTTGCCGTGCTGCCCTAGAAATGCATTTTTATTTGTGGACTAAGATAGACTATGTAACTTTTAGTTTTTAATTAAGGTTAATTATACTCTCTAGGTCTGCAAGGGTCTGCAAGGGGTCACTCATGCCAGAACATATTGATCTTGTAGACACAGATCTACAGCTTATGTCTTGAAAGCATCCTCCAAGTACATTAAAGAAGGTAGTATTAACAGAGAAACAATGCAGCTGTCTGCAATGTACATGTCTGGGAATTAAATACAAGCTTATAGGAGACAATATGCAGGCTTCTGATCACTAACTAGGATACATGTGGTTCCAATTGTCAGGGTCATAACTGTTACAGTATCTCCAGACACATAAAATATACCTCTACATTGGCTCTTGGCTGGAGTATAAAGTTATCAGACCTGAATATATGCTGTCAAAGGCGAAAAAGTGAAGGCCAAGCCCTGAGATTGTACAGGCCAATTCAATTACTCCAGGCCGTTGTCTAATGGAGAATGAACTAACCATGCAGGGGGTTACTTTGGGATGGCTCTGCTGACTACTGCCTCTTGTCTACATGATCTAATTTGCTAAGACACACAGCTATTGATTGGCCTTTGCATGCCAATGGAGGAAAACCTTTTTAGATGCACTTTTGCTGTTCACCATCTGGCAGAGGCTGAATAATAAGCTATAGGCGAGCTGGCATTATCATTAAAAGGCATGCACAAGTACAAGCACAGGCACATGCACGGAGGTAGCCGCGTGCACGCTGCTAGGTAATTTTCTTATCGCTGTAAGCCATGACAACCAAATTGGCTGGGGCTTCAGCTACATGGGTCAATAAGCACAATCAATAGCCTCAACTGTGAGAAAAGAGAAGGAGAAAACAGATTTGTTTCTATAACTATGACTTCTTATCCACGTTTAGAAGAAGGTCAAAGGTTGAGCGCTAGCAAAAAAAAAAACATGCATTTACCACAACAGTGTTTTGCTTACTGTCTCTGTCCAGCAAACCATTTGCTCCCTCCTCCATCTCCCCTCCCCACTTTAACTCAAAGCCGTGGACACAACAGTCTTATCTAGGCCTGCCTTGCTGTCAGCGAGAGTGGTCTATTTTGGGCTTTATCTTGAGCAAGGGCCGGGCCGGAGCCGTGAGTCTGAAGCCGGTGCACAAGGAGATAAGGCAGACAGGGACACTGTAACCCTTGTGTCTGTGGTCAGGGTGGGAATGGATGAAGCCTGCTTCACAATCAAACAGCTTCCTCTTCGCGCTCGATGGATCGGATCGGGATCACACAGCTGTGGAGGCAGGCGAACAAGCTTCTTTAAAGGCACGCTTTGTTTGAAAGGCCAAGCGAAGGTTTTTCGGAGCCTGCAGGTATAGTCTACCAGAATAGAGTTACACTGAGTAGCATCACAGATTCAAAGCTGTGCCTGTGTTTCCTAAAAGCAGGCAATAGGCTTGTAGATGAAGATTTTTTTTTGAACAAGGTCTGTTTGAATGTATCAAAATTCAAATTAGAAATACTGTAATTTTAATTAAATTGCCTTCCTTTCTGAATTGACCATTCACTTCTCTGGGCAGTAATTGTTTAATCATAGCTTAGCAAACATAACTTGGCACAGCAGGTTTTTGTAAGCTTAATTGCTATGAGGGACCGGGGGGACAAATTGCAAAGCACAAAAGAGGAAAATTTGACCCCTACCCAAAGAAAAAAAACAGCCATTGATACAGATTCAACCTCATACTTTTCAATGTTTAATTACACTTGGTTGGGTGTTGGTGGCCCACCACAAAATAAACAAAAGAATAAAATAATCTGAACCCATTTGTGTGTGTGTGTTTCTGTGTGTGTGTACACGTGCAGTGGAGGCGAATAAAAGGCATTGTATTACCCAAGGAAACACTTGCATAACAATATTGTTGGCAGTGTGTTGTGTGTTGTATTGAAGTTCATTATTTCAGAGTTTGTCTGAGGTGTGAAAAAAAAGACTTTGTAGAACTTATTGCTAGCTGCTATCCTGAGGTCTTTTTCTCACTTACATGGTTGGTCTAATACAACCAATATAATGAGCTTTTTGCCGTGTGTCTCTGTTAATACTTCCAACTACGAGAAACCCCAGGTTCTATTCTATAGTTGGCTTTTTTTTTAGGGGTCTGTCATGTTGTCCATCTTCACTGCATTAACCATTAAGCATCAGCATTACATTGAAGATTTCGCCTTTGTTGCTGTGTTTAAAGGTGATATTTGTGATACTGAGAGGGTGTTGGGTAGTCTTATTTTTTCCAAAATAAAGTGGTAAAATTTAGAAAAGAGTGTTTTCCAGCGTTAACACAAGCTGCGAACATTAGCATGCCCAGCTAATTAGCTTACAATATTATTTTTGTGAGGAAAGATAATATGGTCAGACACTCAAAATGTGTGAGAGCTCGACCTTGATAATACTGTCTCAGAGTGTGGGGTAACATTGTGTGTTAGCCAAAGTCATTACTCAAGAAAGTGTTTTTTTGCCAAACTAATCAGTTAGTCCTCATTGTAAAAGTGTTTTCTCTTGTAAAATATACTGCTTGAAAGTATGAACAATAAAGCATAAATCTGTCCTGCTCATCCAAGTTTTATCACAATAATAAAGCATCTAAGTAGAATTTTATTAGAGCAAAATAACATTTTTCATTTTTATAATACCACACCATTTTATTAGCTTTTTTTTCTTTATACTACTTCACTATGTTTGTCAATATTGCTACCAAGGAAGTCTGCAGTCCGAGAGCAATGCACTTTTATTTCTGTCTTCAACATGGACTATCACCTGGTGGGGATGCTGATTTTTTTGCTTGACACATCATCTAAGTTAACAAGTTACAACAAGGTGGAATAATTATTCCACCTTGGATTTATGAAAAAAAAGGGGCACTGGACCAAATGTTTGGGGCGGAGGTTCACTACCCAGACCAGTTCAGTACCCATTCAAACTCTGACCATGTCGCCCGGTCAGAATTGTAACTAGTATATCGTTTTTTTTCCGGGCTGGTGGCTTGCATGTATTTGCTTTATCTCCTTCCTCACCAGTCGTCTGTCCTTCCATTTCAAATGGTGAAAAGAAGACCTCAGCGCGGACTTCGGTCAAGTTTCCCTCCCGAGAGCCGCTGTGAGCGCTGGGGCGCGCGCGTGTGACGTACGCGTAGACGGGAAGAAAACAGAGACAATTTTAAAACAGCTGCAGAAGCACGAGGGACCTTTCTAGGCTACAGAACGAAGAAAAACAAGTTAGGTTTTTGCATTTTTCCCAAAAAAAACGGGACAAATTGTGTCCCGGGAGAGATTTTTATTTTCCCGGGACAGCTGGTGAAAAAAGAGAAACAATTCTTGGAAAAACAATATGGGTGGCAACTCTTCAAGTTAAGAACATCTATGTTGCCATTGTGTGACATTTAGCCTCAGTTTTTTAGCATGAAAATGTGTTTGTTACCAACTAGTGTATGTTTAAGACAATTTTTACCCAGTTTTCATTTTTAAATGAGTCAACCAGAGACCTTGTTATTCGCCACCTCACTGAGCAAGAAGCTAACGCTAGCTTACTAGCTCTAGCTAGCTGGCTGAAAAAATCAGTGGATATTGGAAGAATATTTCTAAAACCCCTGAAGACTTTCACATGGTAAGTCAGCAACTGTTATCATTTCTAAATGTGGTAATAAAAAGCTTAGCATAGCAGCTAAAGCAGAGCTACATTAATTACATTAATAGAGCAAAAATATCTAGAAAGGACCAAAGGGCCAAATGAATAGTAGATCTATAAACAACACCACTTAATGTTAGACTAACGGTTTGTACCAGAATACAGCAAGGCACAGGAAGCAAGACTAGACTTGCCTGTATCACACAACATTAATGGAGGTCCATGGATTGCTTTGTGCTAATGAAATAAAAGGGCAGCTCCTGGACCTGGCCTGACATTGTAGCAGCAGCCAAGCAAGAAAAGAGAAAGTGAGGCCAAGTCAAACAGAAAGAAAAGTCCATTGAGACACTCTGAGGCAGCCTCAGCTTATAGCTTGCACAACACAATGCAGTAAGACTGCAGATGAGAATATGTCTGTCTGAGGAGGGGGTGGGGTGGCAGGGGTGGCAGAGAGAACGATAGAGAGGGAGAGAAACCAGATGAGACTAGTCAGAAATGCTCAAGCTCTCTCACACTGATCGACACACTACCTCAGCCTGACAGTTTCATTTTCAAAGCCATTGTGTGCCAATGTGCCAATGTGCATTATCACCCACTGCCTGTTTGAGTACCAACCCTCCTAATGAAAAATCCAGCGGCAAATAAATAGAAAACCATCCCTTAGGCTTTTTGAGATTCACATATTTACTTTAACACCTTCCTCATGCTTTGATTACCCTGCCCTGTGACTGATTTGTCACAAACATAATTTATTTCTGCTCCACACTATGTTTTGAAAGCCAGAGTTGTCACTTTGTAAACCAACATGACATCTCCCTTTGTCCATGCTCCACGATCACATTCATGGGTCCTCTGGGGATTTTTTTTTTCCCCTCAATGAATTGGTAGTTGTTATTTCAGTCCAGATGATTCAATTATGCATGGGCTTTATTTTCACTGTTTGCTCAGTGGATTCGAGTAAGAGCAGACGGCTTACAACCAGAAAGCATACAATGAACTGACAGTACTGATGCCTCATTGAACCACTTCAGTGTTCCCAGAGAAGTACCAAACAGAGGCAAGCAAGTGTAAACCACCCTGGGAACAATTTCCTCATATTTTGCCCAGGGTTCATTATCTATGCTATCAGTGTAAAATATACTGAAAAAACACAAAGCTGTGTAGCTCTAGTTCGATTTCAAGGTTCTTTAAGCTCAGTTTATGAGACCGGCTGGGGAAAAACTAATGTTATCACCCAATGTAATAAAGTTATTACCCAAAATCGCAATTATAATGATTCATTACCATGCATTGTTCCTCTAATTAAACTAAAATGACTTATGCTATTACTGCTTTCTCACTTGTCTGTCTAGATAAAGCATTGCAGCTACAAGTATTCAGACCTACTGTCTGGAACAGCTTTTAAGATTCATAACAACACAGGCAAAGGAATGCAGTTCTGCAGTGAAAAATCAGTCTCTACATCTTTTATTAGTAAGTATGACAGGTTGGTTGGTATAATTCATCTGGGTATTTTCTTGTGGGCGTTTACTCCCCTCAGAAAGACTCTTGCCAGGCAAGGGTTCAGTATTTTTCTCATTTTCTCAAAAAGTGCTCATTTAAACTTATTTATTTTAAATGTTGCTGCATCTTCATCTTACTTACAAGAGAAAAATGCGCATGTTTGCTAATTTGGGTTTAAGAGACCCAATATTTTTGCACCAGTATGTGTTCAAGACTGATAGACTGATAACTGCCAACCTGTTTAAGTTAAGCTATGCCTTAGACCATTCTTATGCATATACATATAACTATATGTTAGCTTCCCAGTTGAGTTGCAATTATCTCTCTAAACAGCAACTGTGCAACAACACTGGGACAATTAGGTAACACATCAATGAGGAATCTGTCTCTACCACACTGACCTCTTTATCTCATGTTTGCTAGGAAAGGACATGCTGTTGTGCATTTCCAACAGTGCGTGGTGCTTTGAAGATAAAAATATTTCAAATTTCAACAAAAAGATGGCGCCCTTCAAACTGCTTTTCAATTGTTGCTAAGCAACAACAGGAGCCAAGACCACAGCATCTCCCTCTGCTTGGTGCTGTTAGCTTAAAAACAGTCCCTTGTGGACAAAAGAATCTTGATGTGTTTCTCAAGTGAATATTTGTTTTTAAAGGGTTTAAACACACCTGTTTATTCCACTCTGCTCATTTGTCACCTGTGATTAAAACCAGCAACTTCTCTGTCATAAGCTATTTATAAATTCACAAATTTTTAGGCCAACTGACATTAGAATCAGATGTTTTTGATCCTTTAGCAATGATCTCGGGCAGTTTTAAGTCCAACCACATATGCGGGACACTTGTCATGCATGTATTATCCAGTCACCCTAACGTCAGGGAACAATAGGATCAGAGCTCTGGAAGAGTAGGTGATCATATCAGTGACACACCACAGCTCTCAGCTGCTGAGCAAAGGTGCTGATGGAACAGATTACATTAACATTGCAACCCCCCAGTATTTACTGTTTCCCCACCAATATCATACAAACAAGTCTAATGTCTTCCCTTGGGCAAATCCTCACTGGTTTTCAGGTATTATTGTTTCCCTGTGTACAAAAACATAGCTGGGATACAGCAGTTTTGTACAGGATAAATAGTCTAAAGCACTGCTGGCAACCATTTAAGGCTGCTTTGTTCATTATACCCTATTATATAAAACAATTAGAGGAAAGAACAAATTGCTAATGCTTAAAGCTAATTTGTGCAACTAAGTTCTTCCATACTTTTATTTTCGTTGTGCAACCAAATGTTGTGCAAGGACAAATAAATAAGCCTGATACCTTGTTACCTTGACTGCACAACATGTTACAAATGGAAAATTCTCTGATATGTGTGAGAACTGTAGAACATACGTGTGATGTTAAAAATAACAAGAAAGTAGCACAATGGTCTTTTTTCCATCCACACAAAGATCAATCCGTAGCTGTCTGCTGTGCTCCCCCTTTTAGTTTCACCAAAATGAAAGGCAAATTGGCCGTTTTGCAGGCTGCTTACACTGATGTGACCCAGTGTTCATTGAAATAATTGGAGTTAGTGATCAGAATTTCTGATCTAATTTAACCAGGGGAGAGCTCCTGACCCCAGAGATGCACCAAGGCTGCAGCACTGCTCTGCACCCATGGAGATGTCTCAGTTAACTGGAGAGGGAAAAAGTCAATAAAAGGGCCTCGTGGCAGAAACATAACTGCACTCGCTTGCACAGAGACTGCACAGCTGTCTCTGACAGTTGTGAAATTCATTATGCTATAAACTCACAAGTAGAAACACTATCTGATTTAGTTTTTTAACATGAGGCAAGAAAGCAAAATATCGTCCTTTTAATTTCCACTAACTTTCGGAGATGAAAGAGCAGAAATAAAGAGAGAACCAAGAGCAGGCTTGATAAAAAATGTGCTGAGTAGCCTTCATGCATGCATGAACCATTAGTCCAGACACTGAAGGTGTCATGGCTTTGCTTTGATCCTCATCTGCAGTCTATGCAGCCTGAGAGGGGTAAAAACATCCTGTGATCCATAATGCAAAATACATGGACTCAACTTGTTAATGCACCATTTTAAAATCTAGAGGGGTTGACAGTAATTCATTGTCCAGACTCCAACCTCCCTGACATTATGACTCTATTAGCTGGCACCATGTTTTAGATATATTCAAATTTGGCATGTTTTCAGTGGCACGTTTGCAACTGAAAGAAGCCTGGATATTTCCAGTTTTCTTGCATTGATTTACATTCATCGCAGCATTAATTTTACTTTTTTTGATGAACAGGTAAAATTTTTCCTGCATGAAATCCAGGTAACAGACAGTGTAATGGCACTGTAGAAGTGATGCTAAGTTAACTAGTATTTTTTTTTACAACTAAAACAACAGCAGATGACCCAGACTGTTCAAAAATAACATAATTAGAAAATAAATTGTCATAGGAATACATGTAATAACAATGGATGTAATATAACTACAAGATTGTAAAATTATTCATTGAAGTTGTTAAACTCGATCCATTAAAATGAAATGCTTTTTTATCTGGCTTCTCTTTAGGAGATATAAGGTCATTTTTATTCCAGTCCTCTCAGTGTCACACCAGCCAATCACTTAGCTCAACTGACGGAAAACTTAGTAATGAAAATTGTTTTTTTGATTTAAAACAACCACTGAAAAAAATTACATTGTTAAAAAAATATATTGAATAAACTGCTGGAGTGCAAAAAACTGAAATAAACTCTAATTTTAATTACTTTTTATACACAACCACTCAGAATCTGAAAAACTAATCTGTATGATTATTTGAATGATAGTATCATTCTCCATAGAAGTCAGTTCTGATGGAGTCTGAAATAAGCAGGTAACCAAATAAACATGCTGTGATTAATAACAGTAGTAAGTTAAAACTGACTGTGAGATTAAAGTCCTCGTAGTTGTAATGATTGCTTTTGTTTAGTCTATAATGTATTTTGTAGGAATACTCAATAGTTATCTTTATTTATTTCATTTATTTTTACTTAAATAACTGTGTCAGTTACTGCGTCCTCTGTGGGAAAAAGGCATGAAATATTAGAAAGAGAAGCATGTATTAACTTTCCTGCCATGAAGAGACAACAAAACAAATGCAATGGTCAAGTACATTCATGCATCTATTCTCTATAGATGTTTATTATTTGAGGTCAGGAGGCTGCAGTCTTTCCCAACATGCTGTTTCAAGTGTGCTTTTGCTTCTGCCAAACTCGGCCATGCATGCGTGACTCCGTAACGTGGGTTATATAATGAGTAATTACAGAGGAGCAATTTGATGCGTTCCCACTATGTTCGAGTGGTTGCTACGCTAACTCACGTGGTAAGCAGGAAGCTGTGAGCGGTGAGTTGTTTATGGGGTAAACAGGGAGAAAATCCTGGCAAGAAAACCCTTTTAGGAGTTCACTCTAAAACATTTCACAAAGTTCATACACGCACGGTGCAGAGGCTTCCTGGCTGGAGAGCATTTAGCAGGAGTTGAACATTTGCTCTTTTCAGCCGCTTCTCTCCTCAGCTTGGGGCAAAAATTGTAAAGTAGCATCCTCTAAGAACTAATCTTAGACTGAGGAAGCAATGAGGGAGAGATGAAGAGGATGTCCTTTTTTGTCAGCTGGTCTGTCTTTTCATAGTTCAGTGTCTTCATGCAAAATTAAGACTTTCAGAAAAGCCATATAAGGTTTATCGTCTTAGATCAAGAGACCTAGAATGACCTATTTTCAGTGTTTCTAGGAGGATGGGAAATAGAAAAAGGCGAGCAGGGAAATAGAGCATAATTTAAAGTCAAGTGGACGATGGATTTGGTATTAAAAAACAAAAACAAATCGCAAGGGAGTTGACTTAGAGTTCAGTGTACTTAAACCTAAAAATCATGCTGATAAATGGATGTTCATCCTGGGCCAGCGCAGGTCAAAGTAGATGACAGCTCATATTCATAGCACGGCTGGGATTTTATAACTTGAGCATGAGGCTGTGGGGCCCTTTCTTAACATTTTCATGGACCATATTTACAATATAACCAGATTATAGAATCATAGGCAGGCGAACGAGATAATTTTCAGTAGAGTAATTTGCATATTATGTGCAAAAACAGAACTGTACATTGTACATTCGGTATGATTCAATTAATATCATTACAACCCTGAATTCCTGTTTTCACATCTAATGCAAAAGAAGCAAAGCAGATCTAATAGTGCTGTGTTTTTATCTGTGTTCCAGGTTTTTCTGTTGCATTATATGAAGTGTCTGAGCGCATTTTACCCCACGGGGGACCTGGGACCGAGTGGCTGGAGGAATGGCTGCAGTGATTTAGCAAGAAACTTTCACAGCCCTGTGCTTTGAGGGGCCGCTGCTGCTGTTGATGACTAATGATGATGGCTCTGCTTCTGCGCTGCTTTTGCTTTGGGCCTTTCTTCTGTTTCAAGACTATTTTGCTGCTTTCCTAACACCAGGCTGAGATGCAAAATGCATCAGAGACTATCCAATGCACAGTGAGTCCCTTGCACCTCTTCACATCTAAGATACATAAGGGAATGCAGATGTTTGTGTGTGGTGCAAATCAAACATATGGGTCCTCAAAGGTAAATGCACAAACCATGTTGTTAAGAAGTAGCTTAAACAGCCTGCAATATGCATGATTTGGAGGAAGGCAAGTCCATAAATTGTGCAAATACCAACAGTGTAATTAGTCTCTGAGAACAAAACTATTATATCTACATAGCAAGTATAATTCTTCAAGAGGAAAATTGAACACAGAAGGTAGAAAATTACTTTTCACTGTGGTGACCATGTTTGTCGTAGAAGGGAATCATTTTTCTAGGGGAAGCAGCTGGGTCACTTTGTTCCAAAACATCACTTCAGAAGTTTGTGATTGCACAGAAAAACCATAAAACTTCCAAACAAATGCAACTTATTTCCCCTCTTCCCTCACCGCCTTGAGGATGGAGCACAGATTTAGAGATGATGCCTGCAGGTATGCATCCATATAAAGTTCAAATGAAGAGACTCAAGGAGAGTAATGCTCACCTAAGCTCCCCTTTCTTGATTAAAATGTTAGTTGCACAGGCAACACTAGCACGGCAACTGCAAAAAAACGAATGCATTCGAATGAGATTTTTAACATTCAGCTCTTGTCTATTGCAAATTAAATCCTCATCTAACGCAGCAAAAAGTCTGTATTATTGTTTTTTCTGTGCAGTGCAGAAAATGTTTGATTTGTTACAGCAGGTTATCTCTATAATTAACACAAGAAAGATGAATCATCGCTTTCCCACATGCACTAAAAGATAACAGAAACATTGTCTGAGTCAAATATACTCCTCTGCAAATGATCAGAAGCACAAAACAAGCAAAAATGTCCATCTCAATGAGCCGTTTTATCTCACATCCAGAGCCCAAACTCAGCCAGTGGGCTGATGTAAGTGTTTTTTTTGTATAATTTGTTGTTTCCAAGGCAACTTAATTTGGCAGATTTCCCTGGAAGTGATCTGCCTTATTTGCAAGAAAACTCTTCAAGGCAATGACACTGCATTGCAAACATGGTAATCAGCATGTCTCATTGGTGCCACTGGTGTTTTTTTTAAAAATTGGGGAAAAAAAGTCATATGTATGCAGATAAAACAACTAATGGACAACAGAAGCGCGGCTGACACGTCTATCAGTCAAGTCAGGTATCATCAATCAACGCTGCTTTCAACGCCGCTCTGCAAATTGAGATGGATGCCAAAAATGTGGTTGCATCATCACATTGATTTTGTTCCACAAATGGAGCATAAATGCAGTGAGGTTTAAATTTGCAGTCTCAGGTTGGAAAATTGTCGCCTGTCACCTTCTCAAGGCTCCTTTTTTTAAGCTAGTTATTACACCAGTGCTCGCAAACACATCCATCCTTTACCTGTCAACTATGTAAATATGGTGAATTAAAAATTTGGAAAGCATTAATTCTTCCCTCTGCCTCTACATCTCAGAAATAGGCAGAGTGAGAGATGAAGAGTTCTGCTTCCTCCTCCTCCTCTCCTCTCTTCTTATATCATAAACAGCAAAGACGCGGACAGAGAGGAGGAGGCGGCGAGAGCTCGCTAGACCGAGCCTTTGTGAGCATGACGGGCCTGACTCACGAGAATGAGATGTTTCCAAAAATAAAGGGAGGAGGGGGGGAGACATGGAGCGAAAGAGAGAGGGAGAGGGAGAGAGAATGTGCTGAACAGGCTGGAACACAAGAAAAACGAGTGGATTAACTCCCTCCCACCACCCTCTCCTCCCTTTTCCAAAAAACCCTTGGATTCCTCACAAAAACATGCAGAATTAGTGGGAACAAATCGCCTGTATAAACACCACTAAACACTTTCCCCAATTGCCATGACGCGAAAAAAACTAGATAAATAAATAAATAATGATGCCATCCTCAGGACAACATTATTAACAGTGAAGGATCCAAGCCTTAAAAAAACATAAATTCTACATCAAAAACTGGTTTCTATCTCCTCAATATTCATTTTCCTTCTTTCTCCGGGGGCAGATACGGCCCACTGTGAGCATATGCAAGCAGTTGGTTGCACGCTGTAAATAGGCACCATAATGTACACGTTTGGCTTTTCATCATGACAGATTGCCCTCTGCCAATGCAGTGCTATGAGAATATGGTCGTCTCAGCCTCCGCGCTGCGAATCATAATACTCTGAAAGCTCCTATAAGCCAGATAGCAGCTTCTGAATATTTTAGTCTGTTAGCAAAATGTTTGCAGTGACTGCTAGTTTTGTCAGTTTTATCCGACAAGCTTGGTCTAATTTGAGTACAATGAAAGTGGAATAGAAGGACGAGCTTATTGGTGGAGAAGCATTCACCAGCAATCGGCAAACTAAAATCATCACAACACTTGTTTCAATTTTCATGTGACCCAAATATTTCTTTCCCTTTCTGCTGACTACTCTAGGTACGTCATCTAGATTGCTTCATTTCAGAATCTGGGTGCATGGGTGTGTGTGTGTCTAATGTCTGGTACATAAGATGATTATCTCAACACAGTCGCAGAGAGACACAGACAGCTAGAGACCACTTGGCGATTGGTCAGCCTCCCCCTCCCAAATCTGGAGTGTTGAAGAATGCACGCACAAAAGTGACCCAAATCACATTCCTTATCATGCAGACAACCCTAACAAAAGATGACAAAGATCACAAGGCTGATAATTTGTCATCCAGTGCATTGATTCCCCATCAGGATTCGGACAGCACAGCAGGGTATCATGGGACCCTTTAATCTAGCATGAAAGACACGGGTAATCCTTGTTGGAGGATTACTCCCGGCCAGTACTCTCTCTTCGCATATTCCAACTTTGCTGTACATGTGCTTAAGTACTAACCCACCAATCGTGATCTATCCGCGGCTCCGTCACTCATCCTGACGACTTAGCAGCGAAAGGGGACGTGTTTACTCTTGACTCCCACCGCAACCAAGAGGATTTAACAGTAAAGAAACACAAGCTTACATCCTGACCTGCACGCTCTAAACACACTGCAGCGGCGGTTCCTGCGACTTAAAGCGCCCATTCACAGCGTAATAACATTATGCTCCGACATTTACATTCCTATAAAGAGCTCAATGCTGCGAGGTTTGTTCTGCACAACACAATGCACCTACAGATGTCAAAGTGTGCAATATTGTTAGACTTTTTCTTTAAATTCTGTGTAGCCATGATTACCACATTGGCAGGAGGAATCACAAACATATAAGCCACTTGTAACCCTGCACGTGTCCTGAGGCATTTTCACAAAAGCTCATTTTTAAGGTGGAATAATAGTGTAGCAATTGTACAAAGAGCAAGGATCCTACAGAGATTTTGTGTTGAACTTAAAGGAACAGTTAGACATTTTAGGCAAATACACTGATTCACTTTCTACCAAAATTGAAACTACTGTCATGTCTGTATGGTAAATATGAAGCTGGGGCCAACAGGCCATTACCTAAGCTTAGCACCAACACTCAAGCCAGCTAACCTGGCTCTGTTTGAAGGCAACAAAACCCGCCTACCAGTAGCTTTATGGCTCAATAATTAACATGGTAAGTTATGGACCACTTCCTGGTGAGTACTTGTTGCTAGGCAACCAGTGGAAGCTCCAGGAAGTTAGTGATCCTGGCCAAGAAATAGCCCCCTCCAACATAACCCAACATCAAACAATACTTCACTCCTTTTTTTGTACAGCTATAACAAAAGAGATACTTAGCGAGCTTTAAAGGTGCTTGTAGGTGTAATTTGTTACATTTGACAGAGCTGGCTAACTTTCTCCCATTATCTCAAGTCTCTGTGCTCAACTAAGTTAGCCGGCCCCTGGTGGTGGCTTCATATTAAGCATACAGGCATGAGAGTATAATCAGTCTTCTTGTCTTATTCTTGGCAAGTATATGAAATAAGTGTATTCCTATAAATGTTAAACTATGCCTTGAAACTAAAGAGTACAATCTCCTAAAGTTATATTCTTTTTCTTTCTACAGCAGTCCAAACAGACATACTCAATCATGCCTATAACTTGCGAGCAACTTCTAGTGCCCTTAGTTTACAACTTTACAATGAAATCATTATCCTAAGGAGAAGGAGTTGCCAAATATATCATTTAGTGTACAGAAAATGTGAGAAAAAATCATCTAATACACACAGGTGTGACACCAAAGACAGAACTAAGTCCTTCCTCTAAAAGTTGCTCCCAGCAAATTTTCACAGAAATGATCCAACCACTGAATCTCACATTACAGGGGTGAGAGAGAGAAAGAAAAAAAAAGTTTAAGTATGCAGGACAGAACCTTTGAAGCACCAGCCACAATTTAATCAGTTAATATTTAAAGCAGGGATATTCTTTATATAAAGCATTTGCATGATGGGCTGCAGGAGTTAGGAGGGTGAGGGGGTGGCGGAAGGAAATGAAGACATGCAGACTGGGATATTATGTGGAGAAATCTTTTTCTGTTCGGAAATTTTTATCGGGCATCCGGTCGATCATTGGTATTCAGAGGCCTACACTGCCTATAATAGCTTGTCAGACAACAAATACAGCAACATTTTTTTTCTCAGAGCTGCCATCGCCCCCACCTAAGGGAATAGAAATCATCATTACGCTGTGTTTTATTGAAGCTCCTCTCCTCCTGCATCTTTACCTAATGACATCTTATTCCTCATTATCTTGGGTGCATATAAACAGACAGTATAATGCAGTGGGGGTTTACACATGTTCAGATTCAGATTTTGTTTACAGTAGCTGGAGAGCGACTAAGTGTGTTTTGTTTCAAATGCATTTGCTCAAATTAAAACCCTGATTTTTTTGAGGGACCCAGCTTGTTTGTAAAAATGGTTTGCTTACATTGTGCTGGATGTTTTAGTGACAGGCACAGGCCTCTTGTTATTATATCTAATAGCTTGAGAAAATGACAGGCATTTATTCATAAAAAGACAATGGATTATGGATGGGCAGAGAGCCGGGCAGAATTAAACTCTAACAGCCACCAAAAAGCTGATAAAAATAGTGAAATTTTTGGTAACAACAACACATGTAGAGACAGTGACTCATTTATGATCCTCGCATTATCATTTATTTGACCAATTACGCTGTAGCACATTAGCCACGAAGCCGCAAAGCCATTAGAGAGAAAACTACTGCAGCTCTGCACTTTGACGACTATTAGCTATGTGGCGTGCAGCTGCAGAGGGAAACTGTGTGGTTTCAAAGCCCGTTCTGATGCACTGATAGCTGATTGACCTGTGAGTGGGGACAAATACAAATGCATATAAAACCTGCAGCCACAAACTTGACGCACAATGTCCCGGGGTCACTCCTACACAAATGCGCACATTTCCGCACAAAACACAAGAGGAAAAAAAAACAAACAAACAAAACAATGATTTGACCAAACATCCCAAGGAAAACTCTGCACAGTAGATTGTAAGTAAATGTCATTTCACAAAAACAAAATAAATGCCCTCGAGAAATTATGCAAAGCATACTGAACCATCATATTTCCAGCTCCGTTCTCAAGCGGTCACACCATCAAACAAATATGCAGAGCAGGGTGATGCCAAGACAGAAAGCAATTCTTCCCTTTTCTGCTAAGTAGCTTGTCAGGAGAATGAGATGTCCACTCTATTCCATTCAAGGCAGCTTTTCATATTTGAGTGCTTCTCTGCACAGACCCTTACTGCACTTTAATTAAGGTTTGGTGTGCATTATACAAACAGAAAATGCTTAAGAGTGCAGAAAGGCTCACATTAGATGCAGCTCTCCCCCCTTTTAGAAAAAAAAACAATGTTTCATAGTCAACAGATGGTATTTACTCAAATTATAGACAGCAAATGAGGGCTAGGGTGAGATGCTTTTTTTCAGAGCCCACTGGCAGTCCATTAAAACACAGAAATTGTGTGCGCAAATCCACTGAGATACAAGGAGACTGACACTAAATTAGGGATGGTTGTGTTATTCATCAGCAGCCAAAATCCAATAGAAAGTCTTCTGATCGCTAAATGAAAAATATCTCCAGCAAAGCATTATAATTGCCTCGCAAAAATGAGCATTTTTTTTCCCTTTCTTCCATGATCTAAACACAAGTGCAAAGAACCGATCCCAGTCACATGGTGCAGCAAGACTACAGCATCCTAATTGCTTTGATTATGAACAATATGTCTCTCGATGTTTCTCTGGAGAGACAGTAGCTCTGAGGAGAAGAGTTCAATGTGAGAGCTTGTCTGCTACAGTGAACCGCTTCCAAGCCGACCACCTCTGCCTGTCATCTTTCCTCAGACATGGAGAGAAACAGAATTACTGGGGCACTCAAATGAACACGCAAGGAAATGGGCCAGTGCTCAAAAGTGACACCGTTTGTGATTTTGCATATGCTGAATGAGGCTAAAATATACAGAAGTGAGATATTAATTCCTGCTCTGGTCTCGAGTAGCCCAGTTTTAGCCCCAGTTTTGAGATTAAATCCCACAAATTCAGCTACCTCTCAATCTCGAGAAACATTGTGTTGGATTCATGCAGCATAATAGACCAAAGGCAAGAAAAGTGTATTGTAAAGCTCAAGCAGAGCGCTTCCTGATACCTAAACATACCTTTAAATTTCAATAACTGCTTTTCACATTGAACTTGGCCCCTGTGGCCCCACACTGAAATGATCAATGTCCAAAATAAAACAGTAATTGCCACCCTCTTAATGAAAATGGATCCCTAATAGATATTTCTCATCAGCAGAAGCTGCAGCCCGGCGTGCAATTACCTGGAGTGTTTACAAGCCATTTCAGCATCATATTTTGTGTTTTCAGGCACCTAGGCTGAGGTCATTACTTAATTAAATGGTTTTTAGGGGGAAAATAAAATACAACAGTGAAACACATTTTTGGTTAAAAGCATAAAGCCTGGATGTCTGAATAATACACAAATTGGCGCTTACAATCGTATGACTCAGTCCATGCACATATTGGCTTTGAAACATTGGTAACATAAACACAGTCTTTTACAGAGAAATACCACTCAATTTAAGATCGGACAGGTCATAGCCTTTACTAACCTGTTTGGTAAACTCTAATCTCCACAACTTTCTAAAGTGTCAAGAGGAGCTTTAATATTTTACTTTCCACTATTTATTACCATAAAAACAGCATTTCTTATTTCTCCTTCTCATCCTTGAATGGGCTTATGAAGCCTGGCATGAAGAGTGTGAAGAATTTTAAAATCTTAAGTTATGTGCTTTTATGCTTTTGCAGTAGCAAGTTTCTTCATAAATGGGTATGAAGAATTTGAGAGTATCTTTTAATTTGCTCGTATTTTCCATAGTTCTCATTTCTGCCCTCTTTCAAATCATTTTCAATGCTGCTGCACATCAGAGTGACCTTAAAAAATGAGGAATCAGGACAAATCACTGTGTTATTGGTGGCTACGGGGTATTCATTAATCTAGAGTGGTTTGCCATTATTCCACACAGGAGTTGCATACATTAAATCTGAAATTCAGTGGTATTCCCCTTTAACACAGAGTGAAAAAAAAAGCAAAAGTGCGTGCGCCCATGGATATATTCACGGAGATTATTCCCATTAAATGTCAAACAAACTTCACATTCTGTGACAGGGTTTAGCATGCATTCAGTATTTGACGAGCCGTCCCAAGGAGTCAAATGACAGAAAAGATTTTGTTCCAGAAGAGACACATTTGAAAATTGTGCCATTTTTTTTCCATAAAAGAGCCTGTTAGCATGAACATAAATGACACATATAAAATCCTTGAAGAAATACCAACCATTTGAACACAAAATATGGACATTTTATCATTTCAGCAGTGGTTTTCAAATATTTAGTAATCACAAAGTGGTTTCTATCCAAGTTTGAGTGTATTTTGCAATGAAACCTTATGATTTCATGTGAGTAAAAGACATTTTAGAGATAAAAAATGAAAATCTTTGACCTGCAGGAAACAGATTTGAGCAAATCTATCACTTGAGTAGACACTACCATGACTGCACCTATTCTGAGGGGTTTGCAGATGTTTTCCAGCTGTTAGTATGGCCATACATTGTACAATCTCCATCCAATGAGAGGGATAAAAACAAATGTTGTAAAATGGAAACTTTTATTTTCAAAAAGCAACAGATTACACAGTTAACTTTCAGCAAATGCAATCCTAACTGAAACTGTACTCACATTCGGGACTTCAAAATGAAAAGACTCACATACTTACACACAATCTATCTATAATATACAAAAAAGAATACATAATAAATATTAAAATGGCCACAAGAGAAAAAAGTAAGTCATTGAAAACAATCAGTAGAGAGCAAATGTAGGGAAAGTAGAAACAAGACGGTGTGCCTTAAATGTCTTTTTTTGTTCTTTTACATTTTTTACAAATTGTGCAAGATTTCATACTAAGGCTCTGGTCTTGAAGTGACTGTTGTCGGATCCACGCAGCTCTGAAATGCACACACACGCACGCTCGCTCGCGCACACACACTCCCTGTGCTCTGAGCACTCTGTGGGGTGTAGCGAACCATTGCAGAATAAAAATGGGCTGCTCAGTGTATGGCCTGTGATGCTCATGGGAGTGGACCAGCTTTTTAAAAAAAATGGACATGCACTTCACATTGATGTGATAAAGAAAACAAAAATTTTCAAAAAACTCCCCTTGCATCTAAAAAAACAACTTTTTAGGAGTGAACGAACTAAAGTTAAAAAACAAACAAACAAACAAAAAGAAAACAACAACCAAGAAACATGACAATATCATAACCATTAAGGCAAGAACACCTGGAGTGGCATCAGCAATACTGTAACAATATGATAGTGTTTAGGTACATGGATATGATGAAACATTTAACTACTTCTTCAATGTCTTTTTTAAGCACAAGGTTGTTCTTAAAAGCAACTTCTTTTGAAAATCCAAACATCATTTCATCTTTTTTTTCCTCTTTTTTTTGTAAAAGGTGATTAGAAAATAACAATGCCAGACATTAGGGACATATGGATCGTAAAACTACAAGAAACCATTTTCTAGTTTTTAAGTTGCAACTTCAAAACCACACATTGTAAATCCCCATCGTTAAGCCCCCGCCCCAGTAAATGAAAAAGATATCACTTACATTAAAACCATTTTATCCTCTTGTGATGGTGTATTCCAACAGTCACCAAGTTTTGCTTTACTTACAGCGATTGTGTAGTCTGTTGCAAATTAAAGCATTCATTGTTTAGTTTGAAAAACAAAAAAAAAGGGAGAAAAAGTTGTCCTTGCAATGCAACTGGCAACTGTTGACCAAAAAAAGCATCTTTACATCTTCTTTTTAGTGCAACTCTTAAAATGTAAAACATTTCCAGTGATTCCTTGAGAGGTATCATTTCTTAGTTTCTTGTTCTTTTTTCTTTTTCTTTTCATATTTTTACGTATTTCACACCTCACAGAACAACGCATCTTCAAAATATCCAAAGCAAGAGGTTTTGTTTTTATTGTTTTATCAATTCTTTTTTCTTTTTTTTTTTCAACTTTTTGCTTCTCTGCAGTGTCATGGCCTTCCACAACGTCTGTTTACTAGAACATAAACACAGGAGGGGGATCCAGACCTCCTGCGTATTCTCATTTCCCTTCAGCCTCCATGTTTGATACGTTTCATATTTAATCACCCCGGCAGAGCCTTGTGATTGGCAGTCCACCTTTTCCTTCTGAAAAGAAGGACCAGGAGGAGGAGGAACAGGAAAAAACTGGAGGATGAAGAGAAGAGAGATAGAAGAGAGTGTTCGCTGTACAACGGGAACGAGCCCAGATCAAGATCAATCAGGGAAATAGAGACATAGATGAGAAAAAACCCACAGCAAAACCTTCATATAACGCAGTAGGGTTCCCTTGGTAACCTGGATTTTCTGCAGTAGAGGAGTGTGGTGCTGAAGCAGCGCCGGAGCTCCCTGTTGGAGAAGATGCAGATGAAAGGATTGACCCCAGCCTGGGCAAAGCTCATCCACACGGCTGCTGTCAGGTAACCCCCAGGGACCACTGGGCCCCTTGCAAACACTCGCCAGTAGCAGGCGACCAGATAGGGCCCCCACAGTGCCAGGAAGAAAAACGTCATGATGTAGAACATCCTACTAATCCTCTTCTCTGTTTTGAATTCATCCAATACCAGTAGACGCCTGCGGCCCGCTGCGTTGCTGTTCTGCCGGATGCCCAGCAAAGTTGGTGGGGTGGGGCCGCGACCGAACCCAGCCAGCCAGTTGGCTGCCGCCTGCCCGCTGGCACCTGGCCCGTGGAAGGTCCAGTTCTGGCTGACAGCAGGCACGAACTGGACGGGCTTCATCTTTCGACGGTCATGGACGAAGAAGATGAGCTTGAGGTAAACCAGCTGTGTGGCCAGGAGGATGAGCGCCAGCAGGAGCATAAAGCCCAAGGAATCATTGGCTCTGAAGGAACGGTGCTGGAATGTGCACTGGTCCTCCTCTCGGATAAAAGAGTACGTCCCTACATCTAGCACCGGCGGAAATGCCATGGCCACTGACAACGTCCACACCATGCAGATCACAGCTAGACAGGTCCAGAAGGTCAACCTCTTGGTGTAAAAACGGTGATGTGCGATGGCCAGGTAACGTGTGACGCTGACACAGAACAGCATAAACGCTGTGTGGAAACAGGAAAGCACACCCAGGAAGGCGATCACTTTGCAGGTCAGCGTGCCGTACGTCCAGGCAGATCCATTCTTGACAGAGGTGAAGACAAAGGGGAAGCAGATGGCAGAGCGCAGGATATCAGAGGCGCACAGGTCGAGCAGGAAGTAGTAGGGCGCTCGGTGCAGGCTCTTGTCTTTGACCAGCAGGATGGAGATCAGGAGGTTCCCAACCACACCGACTCCAATGATGAAACCCAGAGAGGTCAGTTTGAGGAACGTGGCGAGAGGAGAGACATTCTGCAAGATGGTGTGGTCCCCTGCATGGCTATAGTTCGCCATAGATGGAGGAGGGATCATAAAGATAGCGGAATAGCTTCAGCCAAGTATCATGATCTAGAGGTGGCAGGGGGAGGCGTTAGATCCATTTGGCGGTGTGCTTTGAAGAGGTTTCCAGGCATATAGGCAACCTCTCCTCTAAGGCATCCTTTGTTCCTTTGTCTCATCACACCTAAAAAAAAATCCCTGAAAAATATCATCCACCCATCAGCATTCAGTCCCAAACAACAGCTGCATTGTTTTCAACTGCATTTGCACAATCTAGAATGTGATAAGCAATAATTTTCCTCTGTCTGCCATTTATTTATTTATTTGTTGAACATTTTAACATTTAGAGCGGCGAGTGCGGAGCTCTGCCTCAGCTGGACTACTTTGTCTAGATACAGACAGACATACAGACGGTGACTGAGCTTGATTAGACGAATAAACCCTTAATCTATTACAGTATTAGAATTAGGAATTTCCCCGAACAAAAGGTGGCACTAAGCACAGTCCAGCCTTCATTAAGAAACGACGCATTTTTTTTGCCTCCTATCTCTGAGCGACACGCGTCAGACCAAAATAAATAAAAATTAGTCCGTTTTAGTTGAATTTGGGCATTTTTTTAGCGCACTGTGACACAAATCCGGTCCCAAATAAGCTGTTCTTGATCACACCCTACACCCTGCAGAACAGAAGACGGCTCTCTGGAGCGGCGGATGCCTCGAATAAACTCCCTCTCCTCCTTTTTTTTTTTTTGCATTGTGAAAAATCGACGGCGGGTGCATGTATAATAAAGCATTCGTGGTTTGTCTGATTAAAGGTTAACTAGATTACGGGTTTTAACGTTAATAAGCGGTGTTCTCATTAGGGCGTTCATTGAGCCAGTCACCATTTTCCAGACCATCTTTAATATTAGTAGCCTAATGAGGAAAGAGTTGTGAGAATATACTGTGTTAGACTGCCGCTGAAGCCGCATTTCGACATTATTTCGCCTGTTAATGCGCGGGTGTGATTATCAGTCGGGATGGATTGAAATGGATGGCTGAAAGTGACAATAACAAGCCCTGCTGGTAATATTATGGGATGCTCCACTCGATAGCTGTTTTTTTTGTTTTAAATTACATACAGTCTGTTATTATGTCTGATTTCATTAATATTTGGGTTTGTGTCTACTTACGTGTTAAAATGCGTCCTTCCGATTGTCAGTCGACTATTTTACGCGCGTTTAAGAATCCGATAGATTTAAGTGAGAAAACACAGCGCGTTAAAACCGTCCTCCTCGCATCCCGATCCGCTGGATGAAGCATAACGCTGTAGCGGATCCGTATGTCCATTAGACAAGAATAATTTCCAAGTCCCCGCTATGAATTGCTCAGAATCGCAGCCACCACATAAGACAAGGCCAAAAAAAAAGGAGAGATAGGGAGAGCGAGAGGGAAAGAGAGAGAGAACGAGAGAGAGGGAGACAGACAGACGATCACAAGATCAATCAAAATCCTACCTGTTGATAATCCTATTTCGTTCCCTCTCTGGACGTTATTTACATCGCCCAAGTCGGGTTTTTGTTGTTTTAAAAAGCCCGATTTGTTGCCTGCCCCCTTTTTTCCTCCACCGTGAATATCCTACAGTAAACGGAGCCCAGTGCGCATGCGCCCTGCATCCCTATTTGTGATCCAAGACGCGTCTTGTCTCTTGTTGCAGCAGCAGCAGCTCTCTCTCTCTCTCTCTCTCTCTCTCTCTCTCTCTCTCCCTCCCTCTCACGGTAACATCTGCTCAGAGGGGCCGCTGCTGGCTGGTAACGCGTTACAGCAGTATACACATTATCCTGGTAACATGTATCATCACGAATTAAGCAAAAGTTTTGCCCAGAGTGTAGATAAAAATACACCAATTCCTCCCCATAATTATTTCAGATTGATAAAATCCACTTCTTTTAAAAAAAACTTAATTCTAAAAATCACATTCACATAAATCGTATAATGGGCTATTTCAAAAGCAAAGAAGCTAAATGGGGTTCAGTCCAGGCCGTTCATAACATTACCATTGCAGTGTTTTCTCCACTGTTGGACCTTTTGCTTGCTAGTCAGATTTACTCTCCAAATGCATGTGTTTTGTTGTGTGGGCCCATTGCTCTCCATCTGTCTTTCACTGTGCTCATACATGTTTCACTGGACAGAAATGTCAGCCATTACGTACAAAGGGAAGGGTTAAATCAGGCAGCCTAGTTCACCTCAAGGTAGAATGACTCCCCCTGTGCCGTATGTGCATAATTGACAAGCACTTTGCACACTGTTGTTCATTCGGCCCAAGCAGCATGATAAATTCATGGGATCTGATATCTCAAGCATGTATTGAAAGCCCTGATGTCATGTGTGGTGTAACAGGTGAACCATGATTCAGCTACATACAGAGAAACACATACTGAACATGCTTTGTATCTACCTGGGCTACAAAACATGAATTAATTATGGTCATACATGTGTCAGACCTGCAGGAGACAATGTGAACTCTGCAGATTTCCATGTTCTGTGATTAAAAGGAGGAACCAGAGCTTGCTTGAAGCCAACAGAGCCAGCAGAGCTTACAGATATCACAGACACAGTAAGCAGATTGGACAGTCACTCCAAAAGAATCTATGTTGCTTACCTTAAGATAAATCAATGGCTTTCAAAATTTGGGGCAGATCCCATTGGTGGGGCATAGAGTCGTGGGGCTGGAAGACCAGAGGAAAGATATGGAGTAAAACTTGCTCTCACCATCATTGGAAATGATTGATAAAGTTGTGGGTTTAAGATAAATGTAGGTTAAAAAAAAAGCTTAAGTAAAAGCTTATTTATAAAGCTCTAGTGTTGTACAGTTAAAGATGCTGACTCAAATACTGCTAGTATAATTTTGAGGTCTTTGTGCTTTACTTGTGTTTCAATTTATCTGCTACATCCAAGCTAAAAAACATCATCCTTTTTTCTCCACTATATGAATGAACAAGCTAGAGTTATTGTGTATTTTGCAGGTTCTAGACACAAATTATTAATACGACATAATAAAGATTAAACCGAGTGAGTCCTAGTTGTTTTATTAGAGCCGCTAGTCATGTTTTGCCAGGATGACAGTCCCAATAAATAACTAATTTAGGTCCAAAGATGTTATTTTTTCTAATATTTTACACAAAAAGCAAAAATATATTAATAATTCATGCAGCTTAACTGTTTTTCTTCTTTCCAACCCAATTAATTCTGTTGCAACTGCTTAATTAATCTTGACCCTTCAGAAGAGCCTGACCCTTATCAGCATAACTTCAACTTCACTTATTTACTGCAAGTTAAGTAGTCAAAAAAAAAACTCCATCCTGACCATCAACAGTAAGTTTTAGCTTACAAATTTATACAGCAGCGTTAATGGTCTTATCATGAAATCTTGTATACAGACAGTTAACAGTTGAAGTTTCTCCAGTGGTTTTATGTATTATTTTCTGATATCCAGATTTTTAATAAGTAGGATTTTGAAGGTGGACCTTAAACCTGTAATGGACTATTTTTTCACTTAAATCACAGTATCCGGGTACTTTTTACTCCAATTATTTACTTGAGTTTTAAAATTGACATCAAAGATAATGTCAGACAATTCTGATTGCAAATTGAGCTATGGAACAAATTCATTATTAAAGATTGACAGTGAACCTCACTTTTAGATAATCCACCTCTCATTCATAGAAGGAGACACTTTAAAAAGTGTAAAGACTGTCTGTAAAAGACAAAAACCACTGCAGATGGCTTAATTTTTTTTTTAAAATGAAAACATATAGTTAGTTTGATGTGGTTTGTTCCACATCTGGACATTGTGAGCACTCTTATTGTTTTTAAGTGAGGGGAAATGTGATATAACAGCAGTTTATTTTAAAAAAGCTCTCAAACAACTCATAAGTTATGAAGAGAATCATATGAAGCATTTTATTATTCTTGATGACAGAAAATGCAGTCACATCTCCACTGTTTTCATGTAAATACACATGAGATCTTGTGCTTCAAACAATGGCTTCCTAGTGCTGCACATCGCACACGTAAACACATCAGGAAATCAGAAATCACTCCAAGAGTGGAAAATATGCGCAAATGTGCAATGCAAGCATCACTAAGAGGAGGTTAAGCGGTAGCTGCAGCAGTCTTTTCACATAAAAAGGCATCTATGTTTGGTCTTAAATCTCAGCAG